>PKRV01002605.1:4147894-4278711 GCA_003709505.1 Hyphantria cunea
TTCATCACCTGAAACAAAATGAGTAACATTGTCTTAAATTTTCTTAACGTAGTTTTGGAACTAGATCATTGTTTAACATAACAGTTAGGTAGTCAGCCAAACAAACATTTTATTTTCGCACGAAGAGTCAGGCCCGTCAGTATGTTTTACGAATATACGTACGAGTATATATATATATATATATATATATACTCGTACGTATATTCGTAAAACATACTGACGGGCCTGACTCTTCGTGCGAAAATAAAATGTTTGTTTGGCTGACTACCTAACTGTTATGTTAAACAATGATCTAGTTCCAAAACTACGTTAAGAAAATTTAAGACAATGTTACTCATTTTGTTTCAGGTGATGAAACTTCTGAACAATTCGTGGGCAACGCGACGGCGCCGGATCACTTCCGTATATTAGACAAAGATGACTTCTCTATTATCGTGGGGGGCAGGTAATTGCTTCATTCTACTAATACAATTGACTGTGACAGACGGTGTTTTAACAGATTAAAAATACCGCCTTTATTCATTATGGGTAATGAGTGTTGTGACGATTAAGCGACAAATTACGCAGGGCAACCGCATTGAGCAGAAAAAGATAATTTGATATAAACTCTATGCCTGGATGGTACAATAAGCCATAACTGCCTTTTCAACCCCCGACGCAAGGAGCGTTATAAGTTTGACGTCGATGTCTGAGTATATGTGTGTGTCTGACATTGGCATCGTAGCTCTCAAAAGGATTAACCGATTTCTATATGGTTTTTTTCATTTGAATTCGTTTCCTTGCGGTGGTTCTTAGCTATGCATGGTAAATATCGGTTCAGCAGTGTAAGAGTATAAGCTTTTCTCCAAAATGATGTAAGGCATTTTTGGCGTGTGATTACTTGATTAAGTGCTTGTATAGCGGGTTTTTAAAATGTTTAATTTTTACTTGTTAAGGAGAGATCTCTGTTCAGTAATGGACTATTTGAGTATTTTTATGCTAACGACCAATACAATTATTGTACAAACAAGCTTTCCAAGAATAAAAATATTCAAAAATAAATAAATTGATTGAAACAGGTGTGTTTAACATATATTCTAAAATAATAATGTATCGAAGTATCACTTATTAAATATATTTTATAAAACAATCGTTTCAACTTGAAAATGGAATGACATTTTGTTTTTTTTTTACAGAAATACAGTCTACAACCTCAGCCTCTACGATTTGTCAGAAAATTTAGAACAGGTATTTATTCCTTAAACCTACATCTTTTGACGTACTTCGTTTGTGTTACATTAGATATACAAGGATACAATTTTTGTTAAATTTTAATAATGTTTTATTTTATTTATTACACGAGGATAAAAAATCTAAAATTTTAGCGAAAATCCAATTTTAGTTTTAGTTTTATCATTATATAAGGAAAAACTATTTAAAACATGTTAAACATCGAATTATGGTTTCAAAATTATTATTATATCAGGATAAATTATTTAAAACTTTAGGCAGTAATTAAATTGCGGTTTTACCGTCAGTATTTTAAATAATAAAAATTCTCGTAACATTAGGTAGATACTGAATTATGAAAATATTTGTACCATATTTTGGATCATATAATCGAACTGTACTTCCTACTTACCAACTGTAACCTACACTGTGACTAAAAATCGAGGCACATAAGTATGATTCACGAATCAGTACAATTGAATTTTAGGCATCAGTCCTTGAATTTTACATATACCGAAAGAAGTTTTTTTATCGTATTTTAGTCATATGAACATTTACTACCTATTAATAACTGAGTTCGTTCAAAATAAATCCTGATTTTATCTTGTATTTGGTTAAATCCAGTACTCTTCATGATAACAGATATCTTCGCAACAGTAACTTGATAGTCCAGATTGATATCACAGAACAGATATCCTTCCAGCTTTATCCGCCTGTAGTGGCCGCCGTCGGTCGATGAACGAACAAGTATCGACACCCGTACTAGGTATCTCGCTCTACTACCGGTTTTTGTATCTAATCTTACACAAACGACTGACTACATTAGGTATCTTACTGCACTAACTATTCCATTCATTCCTACGACCTACTTCAAGCGGTAAGCATTTCATTTTCAATTTTTGATGCAAGAAACATATTGTGTTGTTGTCTAATTTAATTTTTAGTTTTGTATGATTTACTCACAATCACAATGAAACAAATATATATTTAGACACGAGGTCATAGATACGGAACATAGGTATTATACCGACTGTAGTTGTACTCGAGAAATGTAAAATGGAATATGTGAAAGCTCTCTATTAAATTGCTGTTTATAACGTCAAAGTTCCTTGAGCGTCAAACATCTATAAAATTTGCTCAGCGGCCAACAACTTCAGATCGTATATTTAATATTTGAATAATAAACCCAGTGTCACTAATAAACATATTCCATTCTATTGTTATAGAGCCGAAATAATATAAAAGCTGCCATGTTTGAGACAATTTATTTAAAAAATATCTGATCCACTCCATGTTATTTATCGAAACTTTCGATTGACGGTTCCACATGGCGTGTGAAATAAAAATACGAAGCGAAATGGGCGAACGGACGCAGGGTGAGAGATTGTTTGGCACTCAGCCAAAAATTACTAGCGTTTTACTCACGAAAAACAGTCTTGTGTTTATATACGGTTTTATGAGAGACATCATATATCCGTTCAATGCCCTTACAAAGGAAGATATCACGTGTAAGATAATTCATTAAATAAACGATCAATTAGTTGTTCAACCGCAGAACTAATATCTCAGGATTTGGGTTAAAAACATCGAACGACACAAACGTGATATTTAGTAGTTTGACTTTCTCTTGCTTTGTTTATCCGATATTATCGTACCATATTAGGCCACATACCAATTTTGGATTTTTACAATCCTCTTAAACATATGCTGTAAAGACAAATGTAATTCTAATTAATTTGTATATTTGCCCGACTACAGCGAAGCCAAAAGGAAGTTTAGTATATTTGGCGATCTATGTATGTTTATATATTATACACGGTAGCACCTGACTTTAATGAATGATGGCCCGGATAGTACGTACGTAGCCAGGTTATAGTTTTTAAACTATTTCTTGTTCATAATATTAACGATGATTTAGGAGGAGTATTTATATTGAATCAATTGTTTAATATTTCTAGTTAATAGTGAATTATTGAAAATTTATAAGTTGAATGTCAAGTTCATGTTTCAAATTATGTGTCACATGTAAAACTTGGCCGGTGTGCACTGGTGTGTTGAATTATTCACGGCCAGTGGCACAGAGCGTCCACTTCGCCTCACCCGAATACTAATCATACCTACAGTTATTCTTTCTCCAACCTGTTTGAATTGTATTCTCTACATTACGATTTTCTTATATCTGCAAAATAGTTTTAAAAACAACAGTGAACATTTATTCCTAACGAGTTTTTACAATACGGATATCTTATCACTGAGATAACTACACCCTTATCGGATAATAAGATGATAAAAGTGCATTGCAGGACAAAGAACGCAAACACTAAATTAGGCAGCTTATAGGAATGTTCGGTAACTCGATATAGGGTCAACCCGAAGCCTCGCATCTAACTCAAACTGAATTCGTTACTTTGTGTAACTAACTGGTTTGCCAACAACTATAGTCATTCAACAGTCGTTTAGAACACAAACTCAGCAAATTTAGTAAACCATTTGCAACGCCATTTTATTTATGATCCCGAGAGAAAGTAACTAATAACTGGGCCGTTCTGCAAAAGTTTTCATAAAAGAGTTTTTGTTATTTATATCGTTGCAAACACAAAACTGTGCTTTTAAATGAAAGTAACTATCCGGTGCAAGCAGCAAATGCCGCTTGAGCATTGACATTCAGGAAAAATAACGAATTAATAATTAATTGTTGACAGCGTTTGGAGTGGCAATCAACAGATGCACATAGAGAACTATGTCAATTAAAGGGGAAGTCAACAGATGAATGTCAGAATTACCCGCGAGTGGCGGCTCGTGCGCACGGCAGGCTTTTAGTTTGCGGGACCAACGCATTCAAACCATTATGCCGCCGATATGCAAGACACCCAGCAAACCATCATCTTGAAGAGTTCGACGGCTCAGGTCGCTGTCCATACGATCCACAACATAATTCCACTGCGATATTTGTTGGTAAGATACCGATTTCTGTTTTGTTTCACTATTTACACATGCCTGGCCTCAACATTTTATTATTAAATGTACTTATATAGCAATATTTAATAGAACATTCTCTCAATTATAAAATACAATGGATAAAATTTAATTGTGGTAAAATTTTCAACGTTGCCACGCGATGGGCCTATAATTGTTACTGTTAATCGTTTATTTAAAAATCATTTATTTTAATTTCAGATGGTCAATTGTATACAGCGACTGCAGCCGATTTTTCTGGAACCGATCCTTTAATATACCGGGAGCCAGTAAGAACGGAACGCTCAGATCTTCGTTTACTTAACGATCCATCATTTGTTGGGGCTGTAGCTTCTACAAGTCATGTTTACTTTTTCTATCGCGAAACAGCTGTTGAATTCATGAACTGCGGCAAAGTCAGTATGAAAATTGCATTCAATCTAATGTTGATAAAAGCAACTAATAATTATAAAAATAATTAAATTTTCTAACTCAACAGGCTGTGTATTCGAGAGTAGCCAGAATATGTTTAAATGACAATGGCGGGCCCCATTCATTCAGCGGTAGATGGACATCCTTTTTAAAGGCTCGTCTTAATTGTTCCATGCCTGGAGAATATCCATTTTATTTCGACGAAATTCGTAAGTTAAAAAAATGAAAAGAGATTTAATATTTGTACCACATTTACGATTGCAGTAAAAGATTTAAATATTTTTTTATATTTTCAGAGGCAACGACTGAAGTAATAAATGGAATGTACGGAAAAAGTACCAGTAAAAACGATATTATGTACGCTGTTTTTACAACTCCTCAAAATGCTATCGGCGGATCAGCAGTTTGCGCATTTTCTATGAGAGACATAATTGATGCTTTCGAAGGAACATTTAAAGGTCAAGAGAGTATGAACTCTAATTGGTTACCCTTAGAAAAAGAAAAGATACCTGAAAATAGACCAGGTTCTTGCGTTGAAGACAGTAGGACACTCTCCGATTCAGCTGTAAACTTTATAAAAACACATCCGTTAATGGATAAAGCCGTCCCATCATTTTTAGCTAGGCCAGTTCTCATTAGAGTCAGTTTACAATATAGATTTTCGGCTATTGCGGTGCACCCTCAAGTTCAAGCGATGAATGGAAACAAATATGATGTTATGTACATTGGTACCGACGATGGTAGAGTTATCAAAGCTGTCAATGTGGCCGCTAATGAAGGCGACTTTGATGCAAGTACAGATGACTACAGTAAAAACCCGGTTAGGACAGCTGTGATTTCAGAAGTACAAGTACTACCTCAAGGCGTTCCTATCAAACAAATGCATGTTGCGTTAACTACTGAAAAATTAATTGTTGCTTCTGGCGATATTATAAAAGCAATATCACTCTCTCACTGTGGAAACGTACAGTCGTGCAGGTAATTATATAATAAAATTAATTTAAAGTAACATTTTACTATGACATTCTTCTAAGCATAACATTAATATTAATTACGTTTTTACCAATTTCAGGGAATGTGTTGCATTGCAAGATCCTCACTGCGGTTGGGATTCCAAACAACAAGTATGTTCTTGGGTCGGAAACAGGCAATTTCCTAACCCAAGGTTTCTACAAAATGTAGAATATGGAAAGACTGAAGTATGTAATAAGATGCCAGCTCTCTTGCCCGGTGATCGACATAGCAATAGAAACCCTGGGACCAAAAAGCCTGTGCAATCTGAATCTGAGACGCGACAGAAAACAGACGATATTCAAAATGAAATATTAATAGAAGTCGTTGAAACAAACGTTTTATCAGAAGAGAAAGGAACTACGAACAATAAACATGAAACAGGTAACAAGAGAGGGCAACAGAATTAATTTGATTGATTTCAATGAAGTGTCAAGTTTGGTTTTTATAATTATGTATTGTTTTATAGATTTACTAACGGTGGAAGCTGCTGACGGAAATATATACAGTGCACAAGCTTTACTTACTGCTGTAGTAGCCTCCTGCCTAGTGACACTTATGGTCGGATTCGTAATCGGATACCTTTTTTCACGAAGATTTCGACACCCATTTTTTACCGATACCTCGCCCTTCAATGAGCAACACAATCATTTAAACAGGTATTTTTCTGAATACTCTATCAGTAAATTAAACTAAAATTTGCTGTTAAGACAATTAGCAGAGTAATTGAAAGCATTTTTGCATAAATGACAACACAGTTTTCCTTTACAGGCGAGTTTTTATGATTTCCAGAAGTGAGTTATAGTTATAATCCGCAAATCCTCGCTGAAATGTTGTACCACAAAAATGCCATTGCACTTGTATAAATTGAATTTGTACAGATACAATATGCTTAGTCACACATCATTTTTGCACTTCTACACATGTAACATACAATACAAACAGAATATACAAACTTTACATACAGATGGTACAGAAAGGTACAGAAATATTTTAGGGTCGTATAACACACCCTTTAGGAAGCAAAAAGGCTTAAAATTTTACGAAAAAATGTCAAAAAATATACCTTTGGCATTATAAAACTGTAAATTTAAGTTTAAAATTGACCGATAAAGTAAATAATTTGTTTTGTTATTTGTGACATTAGTTTGGCTTGACTGAGTATTAAAACCGAAAGTGTTGAAGAAATTTCCACAATTTACTGAAAATTTCTGCACAAAGAATAACAATTGTTGAAGTTTAAAAAGCACTTGTCAGCCAGTTCACTTAAAATTTGGCCACACCTTTCTGCACCATCATGTATAAGCGAATTTAATTAGGACATACCAATGATTTAAAAAACTTTAATAATTATTCTAGTTAAGATTTTAACGTAGCCGATATAACGGGAGCTCCAATATTTTAAATATTAACGTGTGTATTATTTCCAGATTAAGCCCGTTGGAAACGCCCTTAAATGCCAACACTGCATACATGCCTCGTTCGAAAAACGTGAATATGGTGGCAAATGTGTGTCCTAAACAGGATAACTTGCACCTAGAGCTCGGTAAAGAGCGTACTCTTGACTTGCGAAACTCTACGGAATCCTTGGACAAAGATCTCAAATGCGGCACCTTGCAGAAGGTGAAAAAGACTTATATTTGAAAATTACCAAAACAAACTGTGTATGGGTCCATTGAAAAGTGATTGAGACGATAAATAGTATATTGTCGCGTGTGCCAATTCTTCCGAATGTCGGTTAAGACAGTGAATTATGTGTGATTCGCTCAGTGTGAACTATAATCGTGTAAATAATATTATGTCACGTTTCTGTGTGCCGTTGGCTGATTATTCCCAAGAGTTACATTCTTATTACCCGATTTATGTGGTGAACACTGCATTTTATATACACATATTTGAAGGACAATTATCAAGATGCTATGTTAGGGAAAAGGAGAAACTATGTAGTGTTTTATCCAAAAGAAAGGACGACGTCTATTAGGCATACGCAAATGGAAAATCGCTAATATCATAAACAGCAACAATTTCAGACTGATAGTTTTTTTCATTAATTAATGTTTCATTTAACATTTGTACATAGTTATCAGTTTTAGATGTAATTAGGGTCAGTTTTTGTCACATTCCATAATCCTAAAACTTAGATATAGTTAAAGGTGCAGCTAATCTGAAGGTCTATTACGACTTAAGAGAAGTGCAATAGCTAATATTGCGAGTGAAGCTATTGTAAATATAAGTAAACTTGTATATACGCGATATTGTTAAATAATATTATAAGCCCCGGGCTTACAGATATTATCATAACTTGACGAAGTCAAGTGCATATTTTAGCGAAATGATATAAAAATGTATTACGTACGTTGAATAATAGTTGACTGAGTACGAATGTATTTGAATTTCGTTAGGCACTTTTAACGTTTGGTGTATTCCTAAAACAAAAATATTAACTAGTTTTTTTGTTCGATTTAAATGTAACCAGTTTATACTTACTACACAAGGGCATGTTATTTATTTTACTGGAATAACTCGATTATTTGGCGCCAGTTTTTAAGTGGTTCTTAATTTTTTTTATGTATAACATACCTATTGTTTTGCCGGAAGTTGACACAGTTATAGTAACTTCAATTGTTTATCCAAACTAATCCTGGAAATGTTGTGTCCAAAAGATTAATATTATATTGTTCGGTAACTATATTCGTATCATAAGAACTGGCCATAAGTCAGACTAATCTCAAGCATAGTATTACGAGCCATAGTAAAATCATAGTTACGTATAAATTTTGTTACAATAAATCATCATAATATAATTATTATAGCAAAATCTTGCTGTGCTAAGTGCATAGTGCCTTGTAGGTTGCCAATTTAGTGCCTAATGTTATGTAGTATACATCAGGACAGAGAAAATTATTTATTTGTAAACTATAATATAAAACTGTGTAGATCTATATTCAATTCATTTTATCAATTGTGTATATAAGCTTAATTTGCTTTATCTGTAGACAATTTCGTTTATGAATTTACTTACTTTTATTTTTCATATGTGTATAAATTGAAACTACAGTATTTGATTGTGGATAAAAAATTTACCTATTAGGCTGAAATAACCACCAGATATCTTAAAAATGAGCTAGTATTCCCACCGTAAAACAATCAAAGTCTCTTACTTTAAGAAATATAAACTATCTATTTCTGTACATACAAATAATAAGCAGTAGAAAATATATTAATCTAAGTGATTTATCTATCTACGTACCTATTAAAGTGAGTACGACAAGGTTTTTTTTAATGTTTTAGAATATAAATATTAAATAATGGATAATACAATTTTGGAATCATTTATATTAATAATGTTGTTATATATTGAATACCAAACTGTTAGTTCATCAAAACATGTCATTAGTATCCACTCAAAATATGTTTTATTTATATTTTTTATATCATTATGCTGGCAGTTGTAAGACATTCAGTGCTAGAAAAGAAAATATAAGTATGAAAACATTAAAACGTTGTATTATTTCTGAGAGCGATAGACGACAACAAAAACCACGTCCTTTTTTCATTTTGCTAATTGATTTTTTTATCGACTACAACTCAAGAAGTCATACAGGTTTAAGTAGGTTCGCGTCCAACATAACCACCTCACAAGCCGTTCGGTGGGTCGGCCTCGAAAAAAGTGCATTTAAGTTAAAAGGGGCATCGAGAGCATATGATATGTGTAACTTCTGTAATATCTCACCCACTATCTGATAGTCCATTTTAACACACCCAAAACAAACAGCGCGCTCTTCTACAGGTATCATCTTACACATTTAAATTCTTTTTCACGATATCTCTATTACAGATTGTTAGT
Organism: Hyphantria cunea; assembly: GCA_003709505.1. NCBI lineage: Eukaryota > Metazoa > Arthropoda > Insecta > Lepidoptera > Erebidae > Hyphantria > Hyphantria cunea. Next base: position 4,157,349 of record PKRV01002605.1, read on the forward strand.
AAGCTAGAGAGAAGAACTGTCAGATAAAAATTATATTCTTATGTTACGAGTTGTCCCAATTTCTCTCTGGAGCTATTGTTCCCATTTCGTACAGTACTTAGAATCCTCGCAACGTAATCAATCAATACGACTAGTCACACCCTTGAAGAATAGAACAAAGAATAGTCGTAGGTTAAAACTAAGGTTATAAATTAACCTGTCAAGTGTGAAGCCCAGGACCGAACGCGATAGAAGATTACTATGAATAGTACAGTAACATAAGATATTGAGTAAGTTAGGTCGATATGCTATGAATGATAACAAAGAAATATCATACAACCTTTTTTAATTTGTTAAAAACTCAAGACTCAGAACCTTCTTCGAGTACTTTTTTTTAATTTGCTTTGCCCGCGCAATTTTCTTTTCACATCATATTGTTAAAACCTTAGGTTAGAAACAAGAAACTTGAAAACAAGCGAAAAACCTAAAATGTGTAATTCTAGCGACGAGGAAGTTTATTTGACTCCAACAGAACTAAATACATAATAATAAGTATTTGTACCAGTACGTTATGTTTAACACGTGGCGACTAGCCAAAGGAGCCAAAACTTTCTCAGATAACGTTTTGCTGTATTGTATTGAATTATCCGAGACCAAGAAATCAAGCACTCTATGGAGTACGTATTCAATGCTGAAAGCAACAATAAAGATGAAGACATACTTATCAACACCTATCCTAAAATTAAACAACTACTTAACATAATCTAATTCGTACTTATTAGGCATAATTATGCATGCATATCAATTTTATTAATTTATCTACTACAATACTCTTTACGTTACAGGTTGTTCTTATTATTGGCATAAACGTAGCATAAAACTAATTAACTAACACAACTTAATACCAAAAACATTAAGAAACATTCAGATGACTAACTATTAATTAATTTACTTAATATAAAGACAAACAGAGACCCCAACTTCGTCATTCGCAAGGAATACGTAACAATTGTTGAGAAATATCAAGCCCTACACCCGCCTTATACTCCAATCAATCGATTTTTTTCTGCAATATCGCAACGGAAAGTGTTTCAGACAGCCTATGGGTGCAAACTAAATTGGCAGTATTCCACGAGAAATAGCAACATTTCTTGAACTTCCAGAATTCTTTTTTTTTATGGAATAGGTGGCACACGAGCAGACGCATCGCCTGATGGTAGGCGATTACCGCCGCTCATGTACACCCGCAACACCAGAGGCGTGGTGGATGAGGGGAGGGGTTGGATTATGGGCCTCCGGTATCTTCACTCACTCGGTGAAACAAAGCGCAGGCGCTGTTTCACACCGGTTTTCTGTGAGACCGTGGTATCCCTCCGGTCGAGCCGGGCCATGCACTTTGTGCATGCAATGCAATGCAATGTGCAATTTTTCTTAATTACACCTAGTATTATTTGAAATAATTTAAAGATTATTCTGTAATAAGTACCTATCATAATATGCAACCTAATAAATATACGTAGTGTGTTCAAAAAGTATCGCGAATTTTGTGTATTTTCAACAATTATATATTTATTCGTGAATATCTATTTTGTCCCCTTCAAAGTAATCCCCCTGGGATATTATACACTTGTGCCAATGTTTTTTCCAATCTTCGAAGCACTTCAAAAAATCATTTTATTGTATCTTGTTCAGCTCCTCCTTCAATGCCATCTTAATCTCGTCAATCGTGGCGTAGCGTCGTCCTTTCATGGGCCTCTTCAGTTTCGGGAACAAGAAAAAGTCACAGAAACAAGAAAAAGTCGCGGACAGATTCCAACATCTCATTAGCAACGTTCATGCGATGCTGTTTTTGATCGAAATTGAGCAATTTTGGTACGAATTTTACGGCGACCCGTCTCATGCCCAAATTATCGATTAAATTGGAATGGCAATTCGCGATACTTTTTGAACACACCTCGTAAATACCTAAACTGAAATAAAAGTATCTTGTGATTGTAAATGCTTTTTTTGCATTTAGTCATTTCTCTGAGGTGGGGTGAAACATGTTTCGTGTTGCACTCGAGTGCAACGACTTTTTACCTAATGCTTTTGAAGCACCCGGACAACAGTATGATGTACTTGTGTACAAACAGAAAACAGTTTAGTTATTAATAAGTAAGTCAATAAAATAATAAAAGTAATTTCTTTATAAATAAAAGCTATTTAATAATGTATATGTTCAACTTATCACATCTTCTGTTTCAATAAAATTTATATAGTTACACAAGAATTGACGTTTTTCATCAGCAGTTTGTACTATACTAGTATTGATAGTGACACCATCTTCGTAAGAAACCATTTCCTCCTTAACTTCAGCACATCCTTCATGCATCAAAATAAAATTGTGAAGAATACACGCAACAGTTATCAGAAGATGAACTGATTCAGGCTTTATGACATCAATGTGATTTAACTTCCCAAATTTTTCTTTCATCAGTTCAAAAGCGTGGACAATGTAGCTGCGAGTTTTCCAATGTACTTCGTTAAACTTCATCTCCTCACTTGTAAGTAGCTCTTCACTTGTAAAAGGAGTTATAAGATTTATTCTTAATTTATATTCAGAGTTACCTAAGATATGATTCTCAAATTCAACAAATTCCTTTAACTCATTTGCCAATTGACTGTCTTTGAATACTTTGCTTTTCTTTGTTCGCCCAATAGGACCAACATAAATATCAATAAACATCAAAGTTTCATCACAGACAGCTTGCAAAAGAACAATATCTGGTTTTTCTCTTTTATTTCTTTTTGAACCAACTTTAAATCGGCAAGCATCAATAAAGCCAACACTGTTTGGAAACTTAAATCGACTATTCACTTTTATCCTTGTGATATGCTGTTCTTCCTTAGAAGGCCAACTGATGAATTGATATATGTGTTCATTAAGGATGGTGGCTAATTCATGGAAAATATAGCTTACCGAAGATTTGTGTAAACTAAATAGTTTGGCAATTTCATTGTAGGAACTGCCACTGACAAGTACCCAAAGAAATATATGGACTTTTTTCTCAAGAGGAATGTTGCCAGGAGTCACATGATTCTTCAAGAAGTTGATTAATGCCTGAAAACAAAACAAATATATTTAAGTATGAAATTTAGACAAGAATCTGCACAATTCCAATGTCGGGCACACAGTAGCATGTCAAGCCAATTTCAAGCTTACAGAATTGGCATGCAGCACTGGCGAGATATTACTTGAACCATTTGGAGCTACTTTAGACACCCAAAAATTATTTACATAGACATGTCAAATTTGGCTCATATATTAAGATTCACGAGGTACATATCTTTGTTTTCTTTATATTAGACAACAGTAGTGAGACTTTAGCTGTCAAAGTGAATAACCAGTTATACTTATATACAATATAAAACTTATAAAACTTGAACTGTCCCATCTACATGTAGGCTTAGTTGTAAAAAAAATATTTGAAACTGAATAAAATTGCATGCAAAAATATTTTAAAAAGTTATTAACTTTTGAATGTAATTGAAACAGTAAGAAGGTTTGCTTTACTATTAACTTCTGCCCCTAATATATAGATGATGACAAACTTAATTTTGGACTGAGATACAAACATTGAATACTATTTACTACTTATTTTGTAGTAGCAGTAAACAAATACCTGGACAGTAGTCTTCTTCATTTTAAATTTTACATTGTAATCTTCATCTGTAAAATTAAGGACTGCCTGTTCATAGAATCCCTTAACACGACGAGGCAGGGGTAAAGCCCCAAGATATTCACGAATATCAGATAACTGAGCAAATTCTTGTTGCAAATTACTAAACCTGGTCATATTTTCACAATTTTCTTTCACAATATTAGCCACAGCTACAACTAATCTGTTCATGTTACAATCATTGTCACTGTCCAAAAACATATTCATTAAAAACTCTTTCTGAAAGTTATCCATTTTTAACTTTAATGCAAAATTAAATTTATTGGTCTCGGGACAAATGCTTGTTTTGGTAAGTCTAATAATGAATAATGATACTACTATGGTCTGTGATACTACTAGTACAGTATTGTCCAGTTGAAAATTCTTTTGCTACAGGCTTTGAATTTAGCTAGAATTTTTAGTAATATCTGTCTGAATCATAATTAAAATTTCATATAAAATGAAAAAGAAAGCTTAAATTACTAGAACCAGCAAATACAAAACACATATTCCATGGTGTTTGAGTTTAATGATTGGCGCGAGAGGCATCACGGGACCCTCTCATACCGGCTCACGCAGGTGATTACTGGAAACGGATGATTTGGAAATCTGATCAGCGAGGAGCCAACGCCTGAGTGCCACCACTGCAATGGCCACACCATAGACACACACGGCGCTTTACACGCTGGCCGAATGTCCGGCGTTGGGGGAGCTGAGCGTTGGTCTCGAAGTGGCCATCGCGTTGGGGGTTCTCTCGCTCAGTAACATAATTGCGGCTAAGTTGCGGAGCGAGCAAGTTATGCTTGCCAAGGACACGATGGCTCGCGGTCTACCAGACCCGGAAACGGGCCAAGTATCGCAAACGTCTATGGTGCCGATGATCGCAAAATGATCTCCGTCTTCATAAGCGCAAGCCTGAGGGTCACAAATAAGGCTGTCTGTCACCCTACCAGAAACAGGCCCCAGTCCAGAGGGGGCGCGTGAAGCCTTTTGGGGACAGCAACGGAAACACAGATTTCCGCACAGAAAGAAAAAGATAAAAATTGCAGAAAAATGAAATATAAGGTGTTTGAATCAATAATTAACACACTCTACATATTTGTAATTACACTAAACAAATCGTTCATTTGCAATTATTACCGACTATAATCACGGGTACGTAGCACCCCTCAAATCAAATTGAGAGATATGTAGTAGATTACTTAATTTTTATAACAGCTACCCTGAAAACCTTGACAGTTTAACAGTTAACCACTGGCTTAAAAGTGCTAGAACCCAGAGCCATAAAACTTAGTTGAAAAAAACAGATAGTTTAACAGCTGATTGCTCGAATCAATCAAATTTATGAAGTGACTTGTAAATAATTATCGTCATATAGTTTACGAAATACAATATCGTAAATAATTGACGAATTATTAATCATTGACTTATTGACAAAGAAAGCATCAAATTCTTCACAACAGTTCAGTTTGGATCACAAGCTCATAGTACATCCAAAATTATTTTTATTAAATTTATAATTCGCAGAACTTTTTTAAAGCCGAGGCCAATGGCTCAAGATGTTGCAACTATTTTTACCGGGGAAGAAAGGTACTTACTAAATTCTAAAATCCTTTTTATATGATAAATATACTCAATCATATTAATACAATGTTATTGATCATTTTTATTGAATCTAGTAAATAAATACTATGTTAACTGATATGTTTTTGCAAATTACCTATATATTCTATGTATTCTTTTCAGTATAAGGAATCAAAAACTAATTTATCCTTCTGCATCTAGAAACCAAGACCCAATACTACAAGTCTTGAAAAGATTTATAATAAGTGATGTGGACGACATTAAAGATGAAGAAAGTCCATTATTCTTGGAGCTTGCATCAGGCTCTGGGCAACATGTAGCTTATTTCGCACCACATTTTCCAGGTGTGAGGTTCCAACCTACTGAAGTGGATGAAAATTTGTTAGGAAGTATAACTCACTATGCAAGTAGCTGCACAACAAAAAACATTCTTCTACCTAAACTGGTAGATATTTCTACTAAACTATCATCATACGGTTTTCAGGAAAATAGTATTGATTATATGTATTGTGCAAATATGATTCACATTAGTCCTTATGAATGTACAATAGGATTATTTGAAAATGCAGGCAATTATTTGAAGCCTGATGCACTGATGATCACTTATGGGCCTTATAGTAAGGATGGTGTTATTACACCTGATAGCAATGTGCAGTTTGATGCATCCCTCAAAGCAAGAAATGCCTCATGGGGTGTCCGTGATATTGCTGATTTAGTTAAATTAGCAGAACAGAATAATTTATCTCTGATAGACACTGTAGAAATGCCTGCTAATAATAAAATATTGATATGGAAAAAAAATTAACAACACAAATATTAATTTGTACACTGCCAATAATTGTCTCATTGTATTCTTGGTAGATAATAATTATGTAATATTATTATTGTTTTTAATGTTGGTATTCAATTTTTGATTGCCTTGTAGTATATTATTTAATACAACTAATGCAAATGATATTGTTTAGTTTTGTACTTCTCCAGATCATAATTTCATTTGATTCACCTTCTTTGTACCTCAGTTAATTAATATAGAATAATACAAACAATAATAAAACATGATAATACAAATTACACAATAATATTATAAAGAAAGAGGTAAAGTTTGTGAGGTTGTAGGATCTACTTACTTAATCGACTTTGGAAATTATTTTTCCAATAGAATACCACATTATATAATGGCTATATACGTATTAACCCAAAAAAAAAAATACGCAACGAAATCTACATGCATTCTATAAACAACCATATGCTCAAAGTCACACCTTGTAACCCTGAAGGGGAAGATGAGGCATATTTAATGGCCATATCTTGCTCTAAATTACTCAGATCATTTTTTGAGCAGCAAAATAATTACATGACTAATTTAAAACTTATCTAAAATACCTTTCAATTTTAAATACCATGCCGAATTCTGTATCTCCTATTAGCAACATAGTTCTGTTGAGAAGAAATATAGTCGTATACATTCAACACGACCCTTCGAGGCTTCATTGCATTGCAAAGAATAATTATGGATAGATAGCCCTTTTATTCTTAGCTGTTTGCAAAAATGTTTTGTTTCATTGTGTGTCATAATACTTTATGTAAATTTATATGATTAATAAAAAACTCCCTATCTCAACTAAGAGGTACATAGCATACAATTTTATAAACCATTTAGGAAGTAGTTTTTTTACTAAAAGTTATGTAGACTGATATTCCTTTCATCTAGTCTAGCAGCTAGTCTGTCTTCTTAAGGAACCAGTTTTTACAATTGCAAGCGTCGGCATTTATTTTTTCATTATAAGAAATTTTGTATATTATGACAATTATGTCGCATGAAAGCGAGACCACAGTTTAGTCGATAAAATTATCTTTATTATGATGCCTTGTGCTATGTTTATCAGTACCTAAATATTTTTAATTTTAAAAATAAAAATATTATAAATGTACATGTATGCCACAGTGCCATAACTTTACAAATACTTTTTGAAAACTGGCTGATTGCCTGTGAGATGTGAGCGACCACACTTGAAGGTTCCTTTATTTGTTTTATAATTGTTTTGAGCCCAATACTAAATCCTATTAGAATATTTTTTGCGAAATTCTACAAATGGATCACACTCATCATCATCATCAGCCTATCGCAGACCACTACTGGACATAGGCCTCTCCAATTTCACGCCACTTAGTTCGATCTATGACTTCTCGCATCCAGCTCCTGCCAGCCGTCCCGCGCAAATCATCGCTCCACCTGGCCTGTGGATGTCCTATACTACGTTTGCCGAGACGCGGTCTCCACTCAAGAACTCGTTTACCCCAACGGTTATCGGTTTTTCGGCAAATGTGACCAGCCCACTGCCACTTCAGCTGGCTAATCCTGTGGGCTACGTCGATGACACTGGTTCTTTGTCCGATCACCTCGTTTCGGATGCGATCCCTTAGAGAGCATAGCCCTCTCCATAGCACGCTGAGTGACTTTGAACTTATGGACCAGTCGAACCGTAAGTGTCCACGTTTCGGCTCCGTATGTCATTACGGGTAGGACGCACGCATTGAAGACTTTCGTCTTTAGGCACTGTGGGATCGACGATGAGAAGACCCGACGAAGTTTCCCAAACGCTGCCCAACCTAGCTGGACACAACACTGTTGCTGATCACACTCACTTGAATCAAAATAGCCAACGTTGGCAACATTATCTTCGATGCTGTCAAACTATTAAATGTCATTTAAGGCTTGTCACTGACGGCATGTATTATTCGGTATAAAATAATAATACTTTGTGTAGGTATAAATATTGTTTTATGGCATAAAAATGGCTAAGCGATCAGCAACCGTAGCTTTTGATCTCGAAGAAGTAAAGAAACAAAAAACAGAGGGTAAAAAGCACTCTTTAGACTCGGATGAAGAAGACAGTGGAGCCGAGGAGGAAAGGAATAATGTCTTGAATGCTGATGATATTGAGGGCGAAGAGGATGGCATCGGAGGAATGGAAGGTGAAGTGAGTAAAATAAAGTTTAACTCTAATAATTACTCTCTAATAAGTTTTTTTTGTTTGATTATACCAGCAAAACAGTTAATGTTTTAAAGTAACTACTCGGTGGCAGTGCTCACGTTAATATCTGTTTGAACTACTAAACTATGTAAGTTATGTTATTCCACATTATAATCGTATGTGTGTACCTAGTCTTATCCAGACATCCATGTATAATATGAATAAATGAATAAATAAATAATAAATATTTCGGACATCTAACACTCAATCTCTCTAGTCTCCATCTAGTCCCAAACTAAACAGAGCTTGTATTATAGGTACTAGATAACTGATATAAATACATATATACTTTTATTGTAAATACAAACATATACATAAAAAACACCGAAACTCAGAAACAAATATCTGCAGCTCATATAAACATTTGGTCCGACCTGGGAAGCGAACCCGAGACCTCAAGCACAACAGTCGCATATGCTATCACTGTGCCACCAAGGTAGTCAAAAAGGGATTAAATTTTTTTTTTTTAACAGATAACAATCACACCATTCAATATGAAGGAAGAACTTGAAGAAGGACATTTCGATAATCAGGGACACTACCACTTTAAGAAAGAAAAAGAAATACGAGATGGTTGGCTGGATAACATTGACTGGGTCAAGGTTAAAGGGAGACCAGAAGATAAATACAAAGTTCACAAAGATGATGAGAACAAAGGCCTTGGCGATGAATCTAGCAGTGAAGAAGAAGAACCTGAGGAGAAATTCGATTTGATGCAGAATTATAAAGAAATTATACAGCACATGAAGCCTAAGGAAACAATTGCAAAGGCTTTACAAAGGCTAGGTAACAGGATAATTTTAATACTTTTATTTTCTGATATTACTAACTAGTACTTAATACTTATTGTTTTAATAGTATCTAGACCTAATAGTTTATAGTACACTATACAAGAATTTTCTGAAAATATAAATTACTAAATTCTGTGAACTTAAAAGTTATAATAGTTCTAATAAGACTATAAATTTTATGGTATTATCTGCATTAAAAAATAAAACCATTCCTTGTAAGTCAGGTAAAAAATAACTATTGTTAATAAACCTAATAGTAATATTTCTTAACTTTAGGTGCTGGTTCAAAAGTATCCAGTGCTGAGCGCTGGAAAAGGAAAAAAGCTGGTATTGTTGATGAAAACAGCAAATTAGTTACTAGAGTAACAGAACTTGCTAACCAGATTCTAACTAAAATGGGTAATATGGATATTTATCAAGAAACTTATGAAAAAATAAGTGCAGCCATCGCTAAAAAAGAGAGTAAGAAAGAAGATGCTGATCTAGACATGTATGCTGACGACTTTGATGTAAAAGAAAAGAATAATTTAGAGAAGAGTAATCCTGAAAAGAATGAAAGTGATGCTGAGGAAGAGAAACAGAATGAAGTGAAATGGGAATTCAAGTGGGACCAAAAGGATGAAGATATATCTGGTCCACATACTACACAGCAAATGCAGAAATGGTCAGAAGAAGGATACTTTAAAAGTGGTGTTTGGGTTAGGAAGCACGGAGAGGACAGCCAGTTTTACACTTCTAATAGGATAGATTTTGAACTATATTTGTAAATATTATGAATATAAGTTATTATAAGGTTAAATAAAAGATAAAAATACTAAACATTTTTTTTTCTGCTTCTAAATATTTTACCAGTAAAACTAATAATACTGATATCAGTCAACAATTTGGCAATAGAATTAATGATGACAATGAACAAAGTAATAACTTGAACAATAACAAATTGTGAAATAGATGTCCCAATTTCAAGCCAGCTTCCTGTATTTTTCACATTGTACAACAACTGTATTCCCATTATATTGGAATATATTAATACTATCATGTTTAGGTAACCAGTTGGGGCCTGAAATCAAATTAATACAGTTTAATTCAATGATATTCTACAACAGTCACTCAATGCCACCTAATCCCAAACTGAGCAGAGCTTTTACTATGAGTACTAGACAACGATACTTATTATAAAATAAGGTTGCTTCCGTTATCTGTTTAAAAAAAAAGGTTTATATGTATAACCAGCATCGCCAGGCCGCCAGTGATTACCTATATACTTTTTTGTAGATACATCGAATTATTTTTTGTAGATACATGGAATACCCAGATCAAATCAAACTTTGAATGTTCATGCACACAAATGCTAGACTTGAGCGTGAACCGAATTCATTATTCAATAAATATTTTTACATTGTCAAATATTTAATTTATACTAGCTTGAATAATCCTATTAATATTTACCTTAGTCAAATGCTGTACAGCCCGAAAACTACAAGCAACACTCAAGAATGGTGCTAAGGTCTTCATTAAAACAAGTGCAGTTATAATAAATGGCTGAAATGATGTAATAAAACATGTCACCCATCTGACTTCAAATGAATTCAATGATGCTATATTACCAGTTCCAAAAAATGCAACTATAATGTACACAACCTGGGTATACGAGTCAAAGAATTATTACTTTTTTCTTATTTGTTACAGTTATTACTAAAACAGTAGGCAACGTTAATTTAATTTTCACGTCTCATATTGGAGTTTATCAAGATAGATTACCAATTCAATATGTGCTGTGAACATATTCAAAATTGGTTCTTACAAAAAGCTCATTACGAAATGGTATCATCATCATCAGCCTATCGCAGTCCACTGCTGGACATAGGCCTCTCCAATACCACGCCACTTAGTTCGATCTATGGCTAAAAAAAATAGGAAAAAAAAAAAAAAAAAAAAAAGGTATGATACGCCTGTGGTTTAATCATGACTGACATCTATGAGTTATTTATGAAATCATCATCCACCAAACCTTTTTCCAACTAGATTGGAGCGGCCTTCAGTTTGTTAGGTCTTTTACGTGGAGTAACTGCCATCAGACCCCCATACACAAGTGGTAATGATTGTCACAGATGTTTGTATAGCAACCGAGACCGGTTTGACCGTTAACTTGCTCTCCGAGTTACAGAGGAGTCTCGATATGTTAAGACTAATGACCATGGACTGATATGACCAGACTTGCTTAGTTTAAAGTCCCTAGATTTAGTCGGTAAATGAATAAAAAAGGATACAAAAAAGAACGCCCGTCTGAAATCTTGACTATTTATTCCTCTCTCTAATGAGGTGAACGATTTCAATCCACCTTCTTTGTGATTATCAAAACTACTTTCTACAAGCTGTAAAAAAAAATTGATTTTGTTTATTAGTTTACAAACTGGTTTCCCAAGGCTGTTTAAACAGCAAGGAATTCATTCTAATAATGTGGATAACCGAACTGTTTAAATTTAAAAAGAAATGGCTGTAGTCGAACTGTCGTAAGTTTGGTCCTTTCGAAATGATATGGGTTAGCGGGAGAGCCGAGTTTTGCAGTTTGACTATAGCTAGAGTCATGCAATTCTAGAAGATTGACATATATACATATTGAACTCGTAATGAGTTAGTTCTAAGTTCACATAGGTATATACATTATTGTTAGTACCTACCTATTAAGTAAATAGTAGCAAGTACTAGATGATAGGAAAAATAATACACGTTTTGTGCATATGGCGGTGGTGGCAATAAAATATTTTCTCCTTTCAATAATTTCTCTGAACGTGTACGAAAACGAAAGGTTACAGATTCTAGTAATATACCATAAAACTTACCTTAAAGTCTTTTAAATGAAGTAGCTTGAATTCAATAAAAATCCAGCAAATCAGGTTAAATATTAAAGCAACAATAAACAATCCTTCATGAGAAACAGACAATAAAAGGTAAAAGTTTATTATAGATGTATTTACAGCTAATAAACGACAAATTATTCTTTTTGAAAACATCAATGGAATGACTAGTGAAATAGCTGAAACAAAAATATATATATAAATCCATGAAACACTGAAATACAGATTTCAGTAGATATATAAATATTATTTGATTTTTTTAATAAGACAAGTTCCACATTAGGAATAAATTCTGTGCGGGAGGAACTACAAACATACATAAAACGGTCACCCAGTCACAGAACAACAATTTGTAGATCACAATGTGCTGTCTTATGTGGGGTTTGAACCCACAACACTCAGCGAGTTGAAAACGGCGTGGCGACAGTTTAAACCACAACGCTAACCGTGCAGTCAATGTTGGATAGAGTATTAGTTGAGGAGAACTATAGATTATAAAATAGTACTTAACGATTCTAAGGAGTAAATAAAACTTATATGTTCTTAGATGATCAAGAAACAATTCACCTTAGAATATTGTTACTTATGCTCTGTTTGTTGAAAAAATGAATTTGTATTTTGAATGAGAATGTGAGTTGCTTAAAGAAAACCAGTCTTTTCGTTTCTTTTAGCTGGTTTATTATTAAATCGCTAAGCTTTGAATAAAAATCACATTCGCAAAAAAAATTCTATCTCAAATTTTATGATAGTTAAATGGAACGAGAAAAATGGACCACTCTTTTTTAGGTAATGTTATCGATGCTTTCATGAGTTACCTGCTATTGTCCAAGACAGCGTTTGATAGTAATATGAAACAGGAGAGCCTGTTTCAAATCTTTTGGACTGCACGTAAATATTTTGAAGAGATAAAATTAATAATACAACTTGTACAGCAGTCAGTACAATTTCTTTTTTATCTTTAAAATGTGCAGGATGTTCATTAAGTAATATTTTCTTTATGAACACTGCAATTGCCACTAACCAGATAATACCTGCAAAAAGTCTGAAAAAAAATATAATTAATAAATTGTTCTGTAAATATTAAAACGTACGTGCGGCCAAGCCGTGATGCAGTGTGCCGCTGCAGCTAGCCCCGTAAATACGATCTGCCGCAAGTACGTTTTAAGCCTTAGGGACTTAATAAATGGATTAACCTTGTTTATTATACTTACACTAATTCTATAAAGACATCTTTACCAACAACTGGAATGAATGTAAATATACTAAGTATAATACACCCAATTTGCCAAGAAACTAGCACGCGACTTGATAAATGATGTTTAGTAGAGGAAAAAATAGGCCACACTCCCATTCCCAGAAGTGGAACACTTAACACCCATCTATGAGTAAATGAAAGAGCCTGAAAGAAAATCATAACTTTAAAATAATCATGAAAAAGACTTAAAATGCTCTGTAATTTTGGAAAAATATGTAAACTTACTAGTGCCATAGAACCAAATGCATAACTTAAAATCTGCAGAAACAATGACACGACCTGTTTGTTTTTCCTGTATTGCCCAAATACTTTAAGCCATGTAGATGACGATGCCAGAACATACCACCATAAAAATTTCGGTAGTAAAAAATACAAGTAATAGGGAGTAGGCAAATTCTGAGCTGAAAAAGATAAACATATATATACACATTTTTTCTCTTTTCCCTATGAATATAAAGGCTAGTTTTAGCACTTCCTGATAGTTTCTGATAGTTATCTGCCTTATAACACTATTTAACAGATAAAAGTCGCTGATATATGTATGCACTTCTGACATATGTCTCTATCCAAGTCTTGCGAAACCGAAATATGTAGTAATTTTACATATTAGTGGATATTAATCTATCAAGGACTTTTTGAGGAAGTGGCCTAAAGACAGTTAATAATAGTTGCTCTTTGCTTACCATATACCAAAAAGAATGACAGTCCACATAAAAATATAAACACCGCATTAATCCATTTGCTGATAGAACTGCTTGAAAAGTTCACATTTTTCAAGTTAGAGGGTACTGCTTGACTATAATATTGTTGTTCAGTTAAAATCCTCAACAAGCAACCTATCCAACCTATAAATGAAGCCGTCACCAAGAGAAGCAGTGGCAATTGGTAATAATTATGATAGTACTGAAGTCCTGACAGACTTAAATGTATAATTTCTTCACTTAATATTATACATGTTTCATATTGCCCATCATTTAACAACTTTTCACTAAATTCTATGAATTCTTCATATTTTTCTTTGCTAAGAGGCTCATAAGGCTTATACAGTAGTGCTAAAGCATTCTCTTCAACTTGAAGCCTTTTCTTATTATACTGTGATGCTAATTGCCTGGCATTACTATATATAGCTTTGGCTTTATTGGGCAATGACATGTTTAACACTTCTGTAGACAATTTCCCCTGAAATTATGAATATTCAAGTCAGTTTTTTTATAATTATCTAGGTAGCCCCACGGGTTTTGTTGCTTTTCGAATTGTCATTATTTCATTACGTTTCCTTTTTTCTAAAATAATATCAAAAATTCGGTTATGCCTTATAACATCACCTATTAAGCTGCATCCTAGTGAATGCCCTGTCAAAATCGATCCAGCTATTCCAGATATTAGCCGGAACAAACAGACAGAGAGACAAAAAATAAAAAACTATTTTTTTTATTTGATGCCTTTGCACAAAATGCATATGGAAGTATATACAGTACCTGCTGTATATACTTCCATCTGCTTCTTATTCTCTTCTTCTTCCATCATTTTTTGAAAAGCTATTAATTTGTAATTACAAACAGACACTTCAACTTTTTTTTATTTGTATAGATTGAAAGAAGAGATACTGTTTAACTTACTTTAGAATTAACAGGCACAGGGATAGAAAGGATAGTAGACATAAGTGGAGCCAAATCCACTTGATTAATGTCAAACCTGTGTTCTAAAGACATCTCAATAGTTTCAGGGTCTAGTTGTACATATTTTTTCTGTTTTACTCCTGAGCCCCAAATGACATATGGTGTTTGAGTTTCATGATCATCTCCAGCACCATGAGAACCTAAAATGGTAACGTGTTTAAGAATACAGTAAAGCATGTTTAATTGAATTGTTATTTACTTAATTTCTTAAATAGGAAGGTTTATAAGGACTTAGTATGAGAAATCTTTAACCTTTTTACTAGTAAGAAGAGCAAATTTCTTTTTATTTATATCTTTTTACATAAATACGTGCATCGGCGAAATTAATGCCAAAGGAATTTTCTGTCAATCGACCAAATTAAGGATTTCGAAAAATTATAAAAAAACATTGGTGTTTCAATGCAATAGTATTGGGCCCTCATTGCAATGATTTCTCACCATTAAATTTGCTTTAAAAAAATTTCATTTAAAAAAGTTTAAAGGTATTCTAAAACATATCGGTATATCAATGTAAAAGTTATTATCAGTAACAAAAGTTTCTCATAACTATTATATCAGATATTGTTATATTTAGAAAAAAAATGTATTAACTGCCAAATTACTATATATTTAAAAAAGAAATCTGCTTATGATTTCCACGAGCAGAATCCAAGAGTGGTGGTCACCATTCTCGATGTGAATAAGGACAATGCAGCATTGTGACCCACACTATGGCAGACTGGTGAGATGCTTTTCCACACCCGCTTAAAGGAGTCGGGATCATAGTGGGAAGGAACATGCACTGGTAGTGAGTTCTAGGTTTTGACCGCTCAGAACAGGAAGGAAAATTGCAGCAAAACGTTTTTTTTAAGTAAGTTACATTAGTAATTACCCCAATCTGTCATGCCATGGTCTGAAGTCATCAGAAATGTTGTTTTGCCATCATCATGGTAGTAATCCCTTATAACTTTCTCCATTTCTTTGATGCCCTCATCAACATAACTTAATGTGGTCAAGAAGTTTCTGTAAACAACAAAAAAAAGCTTGAAACTTGCTTAAACACATAACCCCTGAAAGACTTTTCATTTTTATTTAAAATAGACAAATTTTCAATTGGAAATATAATCTGAAACATATAGCCTTAAGGTACTTAACAAACATACTTATATGAAACTAATACTAAGGGCACCCAGACTGAGAACAACTATTTGTGGATTAAGGCCTCATCACCTTTGCATGGCTTGACTTAAATCCATGATTTTTTGTAATTAAATATCAATAACAATACAATTTAATCGACTCTCAATCTCACTACTCACATAAAAAATATTTTCATAAGAAATTCTTCAAAACGAATTTTGCCTGTAATGTAATATAATTGGTAATATGCTAACAACATTTTGTTTCAGTTGTAGCATGATTAAATAACATGTGAAGACAAAAGAATATAATTATTTTTCTATTTACAATGAAGTTTAATTAGCATTGATTTTATTACTAGTTATTACTACTTACTTTGTTTTAGGTTTATGAGTGTGTCCCGCAGTGTCAGTCCCTAAGAGGTGTAAGAAAAATATTATTTTCTTTTGTTTTATTTTTTTGCCAAGATCACCATCAGGCTTCAAGTCTTCAAAAAAAGTTTTTACATTGTCAAATACCCATTCATCTAATAGTGTTGTATTTTTATTAGTAGAAAAATTGTCATCATAGGGATCAAAGTCATGGACCGTTATATGATGAGTAACATCAGCTTTTGTAAATATATTAACAATGTCATAGGTTCCCCAGCACCAAGTGAAGGATGTTTGATTAAACACTGAATCAAAATCCACAGGGTTCTCTTTCCACCCTTTAGCCACAGCAGAAGGGTCTTCATAAAAGCCTGCTATCACCGCCACATGTCCAGGACGTGACTCTGTGGGTACTTGAGTATTTGATATTCCCCATCTTCCATGAGTATTTGCCACTTGTCTGGAATATAAATTGATTTAACTGAGTTTGTTTTTGGGACATATCTATTTCAATATACACAAAATACATATGCTAAATACACAAACTTTTTGAAAGGACATAAATATCGCCTTTAAAAATTCTACATACCTCAAATAAGGCATTGTCGAATAATTAACAAATGATTCTGCTCTAAGTCCATCAACCATAAACAGTACAAGACGTTCCGCAAGTTCTTCATGTTGAGGCTGATAAGAGTCTACATTCTTTACAATAGGCGATTTAAAATATATGTCAAAGATAGAAAATAAAAAGATTAAATGAATTATAATACCAATAAAAAACATTCTATCCATTTTATGATACTGTTTAAAACTATATCTAAAAACTTTGTTAAAAACTTATAAAGCAATTGTCACAAATTTTCACATTTTGAGAAGATTTTATCTAGAGTTTAAAATGAAAAAGACATAGTTTTTAATCCTTAACCTTCAACAATATAGTAAACACTAAACACAGAAAGAAGTTACCACAACCAGTATCATGTCAGCTGTCATGTCAAGACAACGTTGTCAATGTCAAACTGTCGTTTTAGGTTTTGGTTCTTATTTATCATCACATCCACAAACACGACTTATTAATCATAACTATACAGAATAAAAACCTCGATTGATAAAATGTGAAAAATCAGTGCATGGAACATATTCATGATGCGCATTTATTGATTCAATGGCACTTCGTGGTTTCGTCCCTTCTCAGGCGCAGAGAGGCAGACCGGGAAACTGCTGCTAAAATTAACACACTGGACCCCTCCGAATTGCTAACGATAACTTAAGCTTACGATGTACTGTGTATCTTAAGTTAGCTAAATAACTATATGCGTTTTTTTTTTAATATCGGCAAGGGCCAAGAATGCTGTTGAAGAAATTATATTTAACACTTTTCCATTAGCAATTTTATCAGAGAAGAAGTTTGATGGAACTTTATAGAGCAAACCACGTGTGTATGAGTTATCGCGGTAAATATTACCCTATATCTTTACATGTCAAATTTCATTGAATTCGGTTCAGCGGCTTAACCGTAAAAAGTAAAAGACAGACAGAGTTACTTGCGCATTTATTAAATCAATGTTCACGTACTTAAAAAAGACAATGTGTGGATTGTTTCGGTATTTATTGCAGGAGTGAGACTTTAGGACATGCCCTAGCCTTCTAGCTGTGAAGCCCGATGTGTAAAAATAGCTGTCAAAGATTTACTTACAAAAACATACATCATCAATCATCATTTTCTTTACTAAGAAATATAATTAAATTGCCAGTCAAAAAAGAAATAAGCTAAAAGTAATACACTTTATAGAATTGATGAATCTGTTCTAGATACCCCGTTTTTTATTTCGATATCTTCGCGGGAGTCATCTTCTAGACAGACTCCTGCTGTCAATAAATTGAAAAGCTCTTTTTCTTGAGTACTTTTCAGTAAATCGAAAAGCACATCAGTTGGCATCCTTTCATCTAAAGGCTTGGTAAGAGTAAGGCCAAGTGTAACAAATGCTCTGCGGACTTGTCCAGAAGTTAGCCAACCACGGTTACCTGGGTCAAAGCTCTTAATAACAGCTTTTAAATGCCTGCAAAAGTCATCAATTATGAATCAACCTTCAAAAACTAACTTAATTCAATACGTCTAGATATTATATCTACATGTTATATCTAGATTTGGGAACCATATTTAACGTTTCTTCTTTCTATTAATTACGTCACCCAGAATTTTAAAACTTTATATCTTATAATTTAATTTTTCTACACAGTCTTGTGTGTACAAAAGCTAGCTGGATAATGCAACAACCGGATATATAATATAAGTTGCATTGAAACTTTTTAAATCTATTTCCATTTATAAACGGCGTGGCGTATCAATCAAAGTTAATCATATTTACATGCCTGTCTTCATATAAAACGGGAGCCAATCCGTGTCCAGCACGAAATAACATAGCTTCATTTAATAAATTCTCAAGAAAAGTGACAGGCCGATTGGAACCATCGGCAATAACTTTAGTAAGTAGAAATCGTATTAGTTCAGGAATCCGACGCTCGCGTAAATATTCTTCAGTTCTTGTGACAGTTGATAAAATTTTCTGTTTTCGCGGTGATACAATAATTTGTTCAGATGACTCTGCATCTATAAGACATTTGCAAACTGATATGGGTTCAGGTTCAGCTTCGTCCTTAGCTGCATCCGCTTCTTCTAAGGAGGGCCTACTTTGTTTTGCCATTTATAGCCAGTTCAGTTTAATTCCTCAATAAAAAATTCTTCTTCTTTTGATTAGAATGCAACCAGCTAATCAGCTATTTTTGCCAATGTCAAGTTTTTAGTCTTCAAATCTTAAGTCTTCGTCGTGACGAAATATGTGTGTAACAATAACTTTAATTATTTTTGACGTATATAGAGTCCAGTTTTCTTTATACGAAAAAGTGACGTAAATGGCCAGTAGACACCGTAAATAAAACTAAAATAGAATACTCTAAAATACACAGATTGGAATTTCGTAATGATCTATTCTTCTAACGAATTAATTTCTAGTAACGTATTGTGGTGAATATTGTAAATCGTCCTCTGGACTTCAACTATCAACTCGTTTAAATTTGCATAAGATTTAATGTAAATTAGTTATTTTTACAAATTCCTACAAAAAGAAAACAATGGGGGTGTGATGATCTCGCAGGTGGTGATCTTTACAGATTTTAGTCGTTTTGATTCCTGGGTGTGTCGAGCGACGTTTCGGAAATCTTTGAATTCACTTACTTTTCTTTTCAAAAATGAAGGAATATTTTCTTTGAGTAATATTTTCTATCTACAATATTAGGAGTACTTTTCCTTTAGGTGGCATTACAAAATTTCATCCTGTATATTAGGTACTTACACATGAAATTGGCATATATACAATGCATATCTCTTCATAGGAAAGGGCTAAGTTTAAATAATTTCGTAATGTGCAGCTGAGTGAACAGAACTACTTAGGGATTAAATTTTCAATAAGATTTCTTCGGAACGCAAAAATTGACTCTTTAGTTTAGACTTATTACTTTTTACATTACATTCGACCATTGAAGTTAATTAAACATATAAACTAACTCAAATCAAGTCTTTATTGTCTGCCAGACCTGTTAGGGTCTTCGGGTCTAAATAATAGTCAATCTAGTATGTGTTGCCCTGATTCGTATATTTTATAATGTTCTAAATGAATGATGAGAAATACTATGTACTTACACACCGAAAATGCCGGTGCGTTGTAAACCAATGATATAATATGAAATGTTAGTGTAAATGTAATTATTTTGTTGATTCCATTTTATAAGTTTCCGTAAGGTCACTTTATTTCGTTTTTATGTTATCCTGTGGCAAAACTGGTAAGCGCGCAGTAATCTGTCAAACTACAAATCAAATAATAACCGCCTATGTTGTTTTGAAATTACGATTAGCGAAATTTACAACATTACTTACTATATTTTTAAAGTACAGCCCAAAATTCTGCTTTAAATGTTATTAATAAGATCAGACAAAGTTGTAAATTATCCACCAAAATGGGAAAGGACTCTGAAGAAGTTCATATTGGTAAAATAGACGACTGTAAGTGATACTCTATTCTCGTGTTAATAAGTATGGTTACAGATACCTGATTTCTAGTTAAATTTTATAGATTATTTATATTATATACAATACAGTATATTTTTTTTAAATCTAGGTGACTCCGATGTTCGGAAGACAGGATTAGAAATGGATATTATAAGACAAAGAACTATCGCATATGAATACCTTTGTCGGTTAGAGGAAGCGAAGACTTGGTTAGAAGCATGTTTGAAAGAAAAACTACCTGCCGCCACTGAGTTTGAAGAAAGCTTACGAAACGGCGTCTATCTGGCTAAGCTTGGTAACTTTATTTCGCCTGAATTACTTCCTTTAAACAAAATTTATGATATTGACCAGAAACGATATAAGGTAAATATTTGTTTTTACTAACACCTCAATTTTTCTTCTCTACAATCCATGACATTAAATGAGAATTCTATTGCGTCATGTTTTAGATTATGGGATTGCAGTTTAAACACACTGACAATATAAATAAATTTCTGCAAGTTCTTAAAAAGACTGAACTTCCTGTGGTAAGTAGTATTTTCCTAAGTTAAAAATAAATGCTAAGTCCATGCCAATCACATTATTGATGTTTTTAAATACATACATATTAATAAATGATGTTCACGAACCCACAACCTCGGCTGAGCAATCAGGATCTCTTACTACAAGCCCAATTGGCCAGAAATGCGATATGATCCCAGAGACAGACATACCTATGATAGATTAAAATTACAATAGTTTGGTATTGGTTATACTGATACATAAATAATTATTATAATTTGGTATTGGAAACTAGACCTCACATTCTCACTAAACCTTGAGGTGGTGGAGAATTTTATATACCTTGGTTCAAACATCACCACACCTGATCATCTGAAGAACAGTTTGTTCCAGTTCTTTACCAGTTCTGAAACAGTTCCCCATTTAGCATTTTGATTAGGCCATTGTATGGGGGTTAGTCATCTTCATACTCCAACCATTCTAGATTATTTCAGAAGCTCAACAGCCTTTTCAGGTCACTACATGTTTCTGGGAGTGATGTTGAATAGAGGTTGTCTGGCAGTTGACCTGCCACATTACATTCTGTGAGAATGTGCTGCAGTCTTTCATCGGCCTCCATGCATCCCCTGCACAGAGGGCTGTCTGTTGCGCCTATAGTGAATAGGTGCTTGTTTAGTGGACAATGTTAAGTCATAAGTATCCAGTTAAGATACCTGTGACCTTTCTGAGATTTGACATTGGGGAAGTATCTAATAATACTAGCAATACTGCACTGGTTGAGTCATTTGTGTTGGTGTAGGTTCCGTTTTCCTTACTTAGGGAGCCTAGGAGGTTTAGGTCACCCTTGGCTAGGATGTTCTTTATATTTTATTCTGATTGCCACGGAGTTGCACTAGTTCTGATAGTTCCTTTCTAGGTATTTCACCTTCCCTAGGCATGTATACTGAGGCTAAGCTTGATTTTCCGTATGATTAACACTGCCACATGTCTACCTTGTACCACTGGTTCTGGGCACAAAGGACTTTGTGTAGCGTGGCAGCGTCGGTGATGCGGGTGCGAATTAGAAGCCCAGCCTTGAGCTTCATCTTAATGTCGGACGCTCTTAGTATAGCCGAAACGATGTTTTTTGCTGTTTTCTCCAACCTGCTGAGAGCATTCGTGTCCTCACACTACATCGCAAGTACTCCGTCAGTAAGGAAGGTGCGCCCGCGAAAGGATGGAGCTTGCGAGCTCGAAGAAGGAGGTCGGTCGGTCCCCACCTGAACATAAATTTTTTGTTTCGGCCGACCTCATTCCGAAGTCTATTTAAGGACCTTCAGTTCGGCCACGGTAATTCAAATCCAGGCGCTAGACATTCAGCCGGCACCAGAATGAAATGTCTGACCTGGAGGATGTGGCAGGACCGCAATATCTCGAAAAGGACAAAAATAAAACTGGTACGAACCATTGTCTTCTTCATATACCTGTACGGTGTTGAGACGTGGACGCTGAAAAGTACCGATTGCAAGCGCATTGATGCATTCGAGATTTCGTGCTAGAGGAAACTGTTGCGAATACTATGAACAATGCATAATACCAACGCATCCGTCCTAAAGGAACTTGATATTCGGAGGCACAGCGCCTGTCGCCGCTGTGCCTCCGCAGAATCCTTGAATACTTTAGCCACATAGCGAGGAGAGAAGGCGTTATCGCCTTTTGTCCTCGCTATGTGGCCAAAGTATATTATCCACCACCATCAGTCTGTCAAGGTTATCCTCGAGAGACTGATGGTGATGGGTAAAATAGAGGGGAAAAGACCCAGAGGCCATAGCCCGTTGCGCTGGGCAGACCAAGCGTGCTCTACTCTTGGCACCACGAACCACACTACCCTACACACTGCTCAAGATAAAAACAGGTGGTGAACTGTCACTCATAAAATAGCTTCAAATATAGGTTGCAACCCTCCCAATTGAGTAAAATAACACCAGGAGGAGGATTGGAAATTAAACAATAACATGTTGAGTTCAGATTTTTTGCATCATCATCAGCCTATCACAGTCCACTACTGGGCATAGGCCACTTCCAGTCTACTGCTGGACAAATACCTCTGTTAGTCAACTGGTATGGTATGGTGGACATAAGCGTCATCCATTGCGTGCCAATTAAATTTGTTCAATAAAACATTATTTTAATTCATGTACAAGTATATATCTGATAAATAAATATAAATAAACTAGCTGACCGGGCAAACGTTGTTTTGCTATAAACATAAAAAAAATATTGCGGAGTCCGCAGTTCGTATCATCGGTAGTCCCGAAGCCACCGAGATCCTTGAACCTCTGCTGCTTCGAAGAGCTATCGCCTCTATAGCAGTTCTCTATCGCCTGTATCATGGGGAGTGTTTTGAAGAGTTTGCAATTGGTCCCTCCTTCCCCCTTCCTCTACAGGATAACTCGTGCTGGCCTTCGAACTCACTCTTTTAGAGTGGAAGATATACCCTCTCGAACGCAACGTTTTGGTTCTTCCTTCTTATGCCGAGCGATCAAAACAAGGAAATTACTACCACCGCATACATGTGTTTCCCTCCCATTTCGATCCCGCGTCCTTTAATACCACATTCGCATTGAGGATAGTGATCACCACTCTTGGATTCTTCTTATGCTTTCCACCAGGCAGAGCAGAGTCATTTTGGAAGCTTAAAAATAAAAAAAATAAAAGAAATTAATTCAGTACCATAAAAATATGATAACAAAAGAAATTATCTAAAAAATAAAAAAATAAGGTTGGACTATCCTTAAAATTTAGAGGGATGAAAAATAGATGTTGTCCGATTTTCAGAACTACCCTATATGCACACAAAATTTCATGAGAATCGGTCAAACCGTTTCAGAGGAGTTTAACTAAAAACACCGCGACACGAGAATGTTATATATTAGATAAATATTTAGATAAATAAAATTCAATTACTATTTTATGGTATATAAAAGGTACCTAGGTCATTTAACTTCGGTCCAAAATGACTGCTGAATGGGGTGCTGGATGCCAATAGAGTGTGTTTGTTTACGAGTGGGTTCGATTAAAGGGTCGTTCCAAAAAAGTGTTATTAAGTTTTTCTGTCTATAGAAATGCTTAATAACAGACTAGAGATAGAAAGTTGGAGTCTTCCTCATGCCTCGGAAAGAGCACGTAACGCCGTCGGTCCTGCGTCTGATCTCTTCCGGTACTGTCAGACAGTCATCCCTTCGGATTGTGACAGTGCACCTCTGCATGGTTCTTGCATGGTTGGCTGGTGTCCGTTGAGGCTAACCGCCGTGGCTAGAATCGGCAAGGAGTATGTCATCATCAATCCAAAAAAAAGAGAATTGGTCCCCCCGGTCTGATATTTTAAAAAATATTAACTATAAAAATAAGGGAATACTTGTTTATGCTTGATTATTACTTTTAGACATTCCAACCAGAAACAACTGATATTTACGACAATAAGAACATGCCACGAGTAATATATTGCATACATGCTCTTAGTTCTCACTTGTTTAAACTTGGGAAAGCTCCTCTCATTCATGATATATTTGGAAAAGCTATATTTACTGGTACGTACCGTTTTGTATGACTGTAATGTATGTTATTAAAACATTGTTTTATTTTTTTTCTAACATTGGCATTTTTTATTTTTAAATAGATGAAGAATTGGACTCTGTTTCAAAAGACTTACAAAAATGCGTACACCCTCTTCCAATGTTCCAAAAGATTGGGGGTCTTTTATCGAAAACTAATAGTAACGACGGTTCTGGTTTACATAATGCTATTGTTGAATTAAATCAACTTCTAGACAAAGATAAATCAATAACATCGGCTTTACTCAACCCGCAACTACAACTAAAACATGTTCAGAATAGATTAATAGAACAGTACAAAAAAGTATTGAAAGCTGCTAAATTTGACAAAATACAAGCAGCTCATAATCACTCTCTTAATGATAGCTACGTCCCAGATGAGTATGACGAATTGCTTACCCTCGTCGAAATCCAAGGACACATAACTTCTGTTAACTACAAATATTTATGGAAAAACCTGTGCGCATCATCTCAAAATGGAGACATTAATGCTATACACAAAATATTTACCGAAGAATGGGTAAAAATGAAGGATTATAACTCTAAGAATGTAGATTTCTACTGTGATGTTGTCAAAGAAATAAATGAATGCAATAAAGACATTGATGTAGAGAGTGTTACAAATTGGCATGAAATATTTCAAAATATTATCAATGAAGGGAATCGTAAATCTTCGGAGCACATGTACCATAAAAAGGCCATAACGGGTGTTAACAAAGCTTTAGACGAGGGAACACCTGAAGACTTATATGCTGCTTTAAACAATCCAAATTTAGAGTTAAACTTTAAAGTACAGAGGTTTGCAATACCACTATTGTACGAAGAAATGAAATTGGAAAAATATGAACTAGAAAAGAGTTTAAACGAAAGTGAAATAGCAGCATCAGTAAGCTATTTGCTGGCTGTTGCTTCAGTTTCCGAAGCGGTAGATAGAGGTGACGATATAGCCGTATGGAATACTCTTAACTCGAACCAAATACACCTTGAAGGTTTACGGCCACATTGTAGGCGTCGTTACTTAGCAGCTTTAGGAGCTGCTCTGGAGGTAAAAATTAGGGAACAGTGTGCCTGTCCCTTGTTGACTTTGGATGATATCAGGGATTCTATTGATATGGTGAACATGAAAGATGATGATAATGAGGAATGTAAGTAAACCAATTATTGCAAGTATCATAATTGTATATTGGCCCAAATGTAAATGCTCCTGCATAATGTATTTCATAAATATGACTGCTGTTACCTGATCCTCCTATTGCGCCGAGTGTTGGGGTTTCGTCCCCACATGGAGCAACATTTTTGAGATCCACAATTTATTTTTTTCGTTCGGTCTTTGTGTTCGTTTCATATAGTTGTAAAGTCGCTTGCACACGGGATTTATTCCTTATAAAAAAATAGTTAATAGTAATACTGAGCTATGAGTTTTAATTTTTCAGTGGTTTCTGTAATAGAACATATAAATAAAGCAGTAATTGACGAAGATGAGGATACTTTAGTGATTCTCTTAAAACACGCCTGTTTAAAATTGCCTGCACTACAAAAAGAGGAGAGTCATCTTTGTCTGCGTATGTTAAAGAAAGTCTTAGTTAGTAAAGACTCACAAAACCTTTGGTTTGATGATATTATTCAGACCGTCAATGAAGTTAATGGGGAATCACAAAATGTGAAAGACCTTATAGAATCATTGGTCCAACTGAACCTGGCGGTTTTGAAAAACAATTTGAAAGAATTTTGGAATGCTCTTTTACACCCAGTTTTATCAACTTCTAAAGCAATAGAGAGTTCTTGCAAAGATGTATATTTCCAAATGTTTTTAAAAGCGTTAAAGAAAAGAGGACATAATATTTGCCCCTGGATTGTATGTCATACAAACGCCGGGAATACAGTCTATATTGATGTGGAATCTTATGCCTACAGCTGGACTACACCTAAAGATTTTGTCCCCTATGCTCGTTATTTGACCAGAAGAGATGTTAAAGCACTGATCGAAAAAACAAATAAATATCACATTAATAAATATATGCAATCTGTTTTGGAGGACACATTCACGAAACTTCAAGCATACTGCAGGGGATATTTAGTGAGGAAAAATATTAATGATCGACTTAAGTTTTATGAAGACAATGAACAATATGTCATAAAAATTCAAGCATGGTGGAGAAAAACTATTATTGAGAAGAAATACGGCACTTTAATAAAAATGAAAGCTATAGAAGCGAGGCTCAAACGCGAAAGAAAAGAAAATCCTATGGCATGGTATAAAATTCAGGTAGGCCTTTTTTATTGTAATAAGTAAACAAAGAGACATAACTATATATTTAAAAAAAATTGTAAGTGGTCGATGATCTCTAATGAAGAGAGACTTAAGTATAGTAATGGAACTCAAAACCACAGTTTTTATATTTTTTAATGTTATGCGCGCTAATCTTAGCCGTAGTTTTCCATTGTGGTAAACTTAACGTGTAGTGTTTGTTTTATTTCTATCGGGTAGACCAATTAATATATGAATAATATATATGATAAAAATAATGATAATGTTCCCCTTTTTTCAGGAACGCAAAATAATAAAAATCCAGGCGCTTTGGCGAGGTCGACGCGCTCGACAAGCATTTACAGCATTATTTTACTCATGCAACCCACCACTAAAAGTTGTAAAGAAGTTTGTACCCATGCTAGATTTTTCAACAGAAGATTATGATCGAGAAATAGAATTGCAGTCATTGAAGTCTGAAGTCGTGCAGTCAATCAGAAAGAACCAGGAACTCTCTAAGCAGTTGGATGATATGGACCTCAAGATAGGGCTTCTAGTTCAAAATCGTATAGCTTTACAAGAAGTTGCTGCACATGGATTAAAATTAAATAATCTAGTGAAGCATAATTCAATGACGAAGTTAGTATTAGAAAAACATTCTGACGGTAAAGGGTCTTTGATTACCGTTTCAACAGCCGTAAAGGGATTGAAATCTCTCACCAAGGAATGCAAACGACTTCTAGATGGCTATCAACATCTCTTTTACGAATTGCAAACAAACCCTACATACTTATCGAAACTATTATTCTGTATTCCGCAGAACAAAACTAATGTTTTCCTACAAAATGTGATATTTAGTTTGTACAATTATGGAGCGTATGCCAGAGATGAATATTTACTCTTGAAGCTATTCCGATTTACCTTAGAAGAAGAAATAAGTTGCAAAGTTGTTAAGCCATCTGACATAATTTCTTCGACTCCTTTGGTACTTAAAATGGCTGTAAGTTTATCGAGGCAACTATCCGGATTAAACAGTCTGCAAACAATAATTGGTCCTCTTGTGAACAAAATGTTGAATGATAAAGAGCTAAATATAGAAACAGGACCAGTGGAGATTTATAAAGCTTGGAGAAATGAGACAGAAATGAAAACTGGAAAAATATCGTAAGTATCTTTTAAGTGTCGAGGTTTACATTAGTCACTTACGTTTTGTGTGTTAATGAAAACTCATCTTGGTATTCGGCCATGTCAATGCTGGCCTCCCCTCGTACGAATAATGTAATCCTCTTATTAAAAAATAATGATTGCTGTGTTAAGCATTTACACACCTATACAAGTCTAAATGAAGTGTCTGTTTGTAATTTAAATAAAAAGCTCTACACCAAATGGATATTAAAGTAAACATGGTACCTTAATAAAAAATCAATTTTTAAAATTTGTCTGTCTGTCCGTCTGTTCCGGGAAATTTCTGGAAAGAGTCTGGCCTGGTCTGGAAAGGGCCGTTTCTGACGGAACTTTCACTAGCAGATAACTGATGATATGAGATGGGTTCGTTTCCTGCGGTTGTTGTCCTAAAGGTATATTTACATCCGCAGGTAACACCATGAGTCTCAACTAGTGTAGATATAACTAGTTTCTTTTATTTTAGGAATTTGCCGTATACTGC
This sequence comes from Hyphantria cunea, assembly GCA_003709505.1. NCBI lineage: Eukaryota > Metazoa > Arthropoda > Insecta > Lepidoptera > Erebidae > Hyphantria > Hyphantria cunea. The sequence goes on from PKRV01002605.1 coordinate 4,185,795, forward strand.
AAGCCAAGAAGAAGCCTTGACTTATTCAGAAGTGAAGTCGCGGTTGGAAAAAGCTCTGACCCAACTTAAAACTGTAGTTAACATGTTCCTGGATGAAATTATTAGTTCTACAGAACTTCTACCTTTTTGTATTACATACATGGCACGAGTTTTACATAGGGCGCTAACATCAAAGTTTCCTCATACTCCCGAAAAAGACATCTTGAAGGTTAGTTTAACTGTTTTTTTATGATATTTTATTTATCTGTATTCAATCTATAGGCGCTCATAGCCCAGTTGCACTCGGTGATTAGAAACAATCACCGAGGGTAAGCAACGATGGCGCGGTCAGTACCTGGATGGGTGACCGCTAGTGGCATGTTACCATGAGCGTCTCCGTGATTCGGAGGTCACGTTAAGCAGTCGGTCCCGGTTGTTATCATACGATAACAGTCGTGTAGCTTAGTTGGAGGCCTTCGGGCGGCTTAAAAACATCCAACGGCAAGATTTACGTAGCCACAACGTATTCTTGCCAGTCCCCAACCCGCACTTGGCCAGCGTGGGGACGTATGGCCTTAACCCTCTCCTGAGAGGAGACCCGAGCCCAGCAGTGGGACATTATGGGATGTTGTTGTATTCAATCTATACATTTATTACAAAGCTGAAAAGTTTGTAAGGATCGAATTGAAAATCGATTTTCAATGTTTGCAAAACGTACAAAACTTATTCCTTTTTAGAGATTTGAAAGTACTTCTTCCTGTCAGCGTTGCAAGTGCGATGCATGTCTTCAAAACTATGTGTAAACTATAATTAATAGACGTAATTACAAATATTGTTTTAATTACCAGGTGATCGGGAATCTTGTGTATTATCAATTCCTAAATGCTGCCATAGTTGCTCCTGATGCGTTTCACATTATTAGCTTACCTAGCGGTACTTCACTTACGACGGATCAACGCAAGAATTTAGCATCGGTGGCTAAAATACTACATTTCTCTGCAGCAAAAAAGGGTGTAAGTACAATTTGAATAATATAAGGTATGCAACCTATTCCTTTATTGACTTACTGACTATTGTCAACTATAACAAAAGAAATGTTCTGAATAGACTCATAGGTAAATATTCAAAAAACGCGTAGTTTCTCTTTTTTTTATCTTTTAGAAACCCAAAAATAAATATTCAATAAACCAATAATTTTATAGTCTTAAGTAAAAGTAGGTAGTGATAGATGCATTTAGGCTAGCACGATTTAGGAAACGTGGACTCCATCTTTGTGTGCATAGTCAGTGATGCACACCAGTGTCTCATCTCTATCGTCATATATTTGTCAGTTTGGAGAGGAATCGAGTCACCTGCGGTGCTTAAACCCATTTATCGTGGAGTGTCATGAAAAAATGAAGGAACTATTTCGCCGATGTTGCCGTGGTCCTACACTTGAAGAGTATTTCGCCGTCGATGAGTACACTGAGGCGACTTTACTTCATCATCCCCACATTTATATCACAGTGCAGGTAATACAATAATATGTAATATAGAATAATTGAAATAATTGACTGCCACGGTGGCGCAGTAGTAGCGTACGCGAGTGCTGTCCATGAGGCCTCAGGTTCGAATCCTGGGTCGGACCAAATGTTTGTATGATCTGCAATTATTTGTTTTGGAGTTTGGGTGTTTTCTATGTATAATATGTATGTATTTACAAAAAAAAAAGTATGTATTCATATCAGTTGTCCAGTACCCATAATACAAGCTTTGCTTAGTTTGGGACTAGATGGCGTTGTTTGTTAGATTTCCGAAATATTTATTTATTATTATTATTAATTTAATGGAATAACAATTTATTGACTGAATAGATGGTTAATTAATTGGTAGTGGTTTAAGCGGTCGCCACGCCGCTTCCTTCTAAGGTGACTGTTGTGGTTTCGATCCCAAAATTGGACATCATTTTGTGTGATCCACAAATTGTTGTTCCAAGTCTGGGTTTGTGTACGTTTGAATAAATTTTTGTAAACCCATCCCTATACAGAGCTTATTCCTAGAACGGAAGATGTCTTTTGATGAAAAAGTAAAATAGTTATGACACAGAATATCTGTTGAATTGGTTGATTGTATTCAGTGATTAGGTCAATTAATCTATAACTATCGTACTGATACACATTTTTTTTGTGTACTAGCCTTCCAAAATGACTTTATTCTACCTAATGGAAAGCATAAGCAGAATCCAATAGTGGTTTTTACAATATTCATTGTAAATGCAGTCAATGCAACAACGCAGCATGGTGATCCACACTATGATGGCCTGTTGAGATGCTTGTGCATCGTTGGGTGTCTGATCTCGCACTCACCAACGAAACATGATGGTAGTACGTTCGAGCCGGCCCGTTCGTGATAAAATCAGCATGGCTTTACTACTTTTAGAAAGGTACCTGAATCGTATATATGAGTATTGATCGTTAAATTGTATTTATTTTTTTCTCAGGAAATCGTTGATACCCACGCCCTTCTAATTGAATATCAAGACATCATAGCGTCAGATCCCCGGGATCGACTTAACGAACTGTTAGACGACTTGGGGGATGTTCCCACAGTAGCTCAGTTAGCTTCAAGAGATATTGACACGGTATGTATTTAATTCTAATAACAATACTTTTTAGAGTAAATAATAGTATTCACCTAATAATATTCTGTGGGTGTTTGTTTTTATTTTATAACCTACAATTTTCTCATAATATCACATTGATGATGATAATGATTTTCTCCTACCCGATTTCGGCCACAGCGGCCAGTCTCAACAGAGATCAACAAACTACGCAGGAGATATTATAGAGCACAAGTATGTGCGCAAACACAGTTGCACTCTCTATTTACTCACTCTCATGATCAGAAACGACTGGGGAGAGATCCGGCGCAGGACCTTTTCAGGTCTTTACGTACAAGCGAATGCACAGTGGCTAGGATCGCAGCTACCAAACTCTGAGATGTTATCAAACATTTTTATAATCAGAAAAACTTAATAACTTTTTTTGGCTGACCCCGGATTCGAACCCGAGACCTCATGATCAACAGTTCCATACGCCAACCGCTATGCCAATGAGGTAGTAAAAATGTAAAAAGAAAATTGAGTTCCTTATGCACGCAGATAACATAAAACCGTCGGTCCTGCGACTGATCTTTTGATTAGGACTGGCCGCCGGGGCCGAAATCGGCTAGAAGTACATCATTTGACTCCGAAAAGTCTAAACGCTTGAATGCGATTATGAGATGTAGTCCATTCGTCTTGATAGTGTCGGTACAACCGTACGCAATTGTGATTATTGTTGTGAAATACGAATATATTATTAACTCATACAACTATATATCATACAACTATATACTAGGTATTTGCTTGTGGATGTAGGCCGCAGGCTTGCCTCACGTGGGACGGCGGCGCGATGAGCCGTATCTAAGCGAATGGACTATTCATCATAATGTAGTTAAATGTCTGACTATATATTTAGCTTTTGTGTATTTAGTTTTATTTATTATAAGTTTCTTAAACAGATTGGGAACACTACTGAGGAAAATGCCAGATTAGAAGTATGCTTGGCTCTTATGAACAAATTTCAGACACCGTCAGATGATTTGACTGATTTGAACAAACTTTTTATCAAAACTAAGGAATTATGTGTGTCTGTAATTCCGTTCTTAAACGGTAAGTTACATTATAATTTGTCATCATCATCATAAATAGACTATAACAGTCCTCTGATGGACAAATTTTTCTTCCTAGAAAAGAGGTTTTGGCCTATTGTACCATGCTAACCAGGTGGGTTTGGATAGGGTTGTTTCAAGTCGTCTCCTCCTCGGGCTGGGCGTAATCTGTTACGCCGATGACACGTTGGTCACAGCCTGGGGGGCGAACTTCTAAGAGGAGGCGTGCCTGGCCACCAGGGGAGTCTCTCTGGTGGTCGGGCTCATCGAGGCGCTGGGCTTACGGGTGGCCCTGGATAAGACTGAGGCCCTGCTAATTCATGGACCTAGTCGCGGGCCGCCCCCCGGCGCCTCCATAGTGGTCAACTCTGTCCTCGTACCGGTTCGGGCCCAGATGAAGTATCTGGGCCTGATCCTCGACGGTCGGTGGCTCTTCGACGAGCACTTCCGGCAGCTTGCTCCCAAGCTGGTCGGCACTGCCTCCGCCCTAGGGCGACTTTTGCCCAATCTGGGTGGAGCCAGTGTCGCAACGAGAAGCCTCTTCACGGGGGTTGTCCGGTCGATGACGCTGTACGGCGCACCGCTGTGGGTGTCGGCTCTGAACGCCCAGAATAAGGCGCGCCTCTGGCGGCCTCAGAGGGTATTGGCGGTCAGAGCCATACGCGGATACCGCACGGTGTCGACCGAGGCGGCGTGCGCCTTGGCCGATACACCCCCGTGGGATTTGGAGGCGGAGGTGCTCGCCGAAGTTTATCGACGGGTGGCTGAATTCCGGGCGGAGAGTGGCATGCGCCCTCCGCCTGAAGAGGTACGCGAGTGGCGTGAAGCCGCCCGTCGAGCCAGTATGGCTCGTTGGTCTTCGCGGCTGGAGACTCCACGTGCTGGCTTCGCCACCGTGGAGGCCCTCCAGCCATTCATCCTCGAGTGGGCAGGGCGGCAGCACGGGACCCTTTCCTTCCGACTGGCGCAGGTGCTTTCTCAGGTGCAGGAGATCTCTCGCTGCCGGCCATCGTTCGCTCCATGGCCGGCGGCGAGAGCAGTTTACCGCGGTCGCGACCTTCTGCGAGGAAGTCATCTCGCGGAAGGAGGCGGCGGAGAACACCCGGGAGGACGATCTCCACTCGGACCCGATCCGCCGCCGGCGAACCGGGCGGCGGAGGCGCGCCTATCAGCGCCTCATGCCGCCCTGAGTGTGGCCGCGGATGGGTGGGATGGGTTTTCCCCCCCATCCGCTTTACAGGCCAGCCACGAGGGGGCGACGATACGCGTGTGCCGTACGTCGCCTAAATTGAGAGTTTTTACCATCAGACTGTGCCCGCTCCAGTGCGGGCAAGCCCTGTGAGGGGTCCGGATGGCGTAAGAAATCGGTTCCCGGATCTCTGGTTTTAGTCGGTTCGATTCCGAAACACCTCCCCGCCGCAAACCCCGGTGGGGTGAAGGCTCGAGGGGATTTCCACACGTAAAAAAAAGGTTATTTCAAGTCCCGGATGGCGTAAGAAAGCGGTTCCCGGATCCCTCCCGTCTCAGGTGCAGAGTGACACACCGTGCGAGTTTGTATCGGTTCAATTCCGACACACCGCCCCGCCACAAACCCCGGTGGGATGAAGGCCAGAGGGGGGTTCCCACTAGTAAAAAATAAGGGTTATTTCAAGTTTTCCTTTGCTCTGCAGTGATGTTTTCCTGTATAGTTTGGTCTTTCAGTCGCTTCTTACGACACCCATTTGATGAATAGGGGTACTAACACTCTGTATTCTTATTCCGAAAGCACACGTAGGTTTCTCAATATACCACAGTTAACATTTTAAAAACGTTTTACTAAATACTAATTCTATGTTTTGAAGGTGAGCATCTTTTGGAGGCGTTATGCATTGGTACCACCAAAGCGCAACAAGATCAGTACAATAAAAGAATTCAGAAAAGGATCTACTCCGGTCAAGCACGGCCGGACGAGGTGATGACCCTGCGTGAACACATTACTAAGCTACGTAAAAATTTGCAAATGCTTGAGGATGAGGGATATGTTACGCGTGAAGACGGTTATCAAGCATTAGTGACTTCTATCGCCCTGGATTTGTGTAATAAAGGCAAATATAGACAAGCTCAGAGAAGAGCTCTTGCTACCTTGACACGTACTAAACAAAGTTTAATAGAAAAAACAAAGTACTATGAGGAAAAATGCAAATCCTATGATCAATATATTAAATCCTGCTTAGCTAATCTACATACAGGCAAAAAGTAAGTAGATATACATAACAGAGAAGCCCTTTTATTCCGAACTAGTTACATGCAATTTAACACTTTTGAGTGCATGAATCTTAATCTCTACAATATGTCTCGTGGTTCGACATGCCTCTTGACATAGGCCTCCTCCAGCGCTCTCCACTGTGCTCAGTCCTCTGCTCTGGTCCAGTGTGGTTCTAGGGTGAGACGGGTATCGTCAGTCCATCTGATTTTTGGACGCCCCCGTCCTCTTATGTCCTCTCTTGGATATCATAAGGTTACTTGTTGCTCCTTTTGCCCAGTAGATATACATAGTTATGTAATAAATTATGTCCAACTGGCTTACAATATGACATAATTCCTAATTTTTCAGAAGTGTACACGCCTGCCTAAGGAGATCAGGCAAGGATATGCAGAAATTGAAATCTAAACTAACTGTGAAATATTCCGGCGCAAAGTTACTGGAGAGAGGTGTTCTTCTAGAGATAGATGGACTCTCGGCTTCACAATTTAAAAATGTACAGTTTGAAATTACTCCAACGGATCACAATGGCGTCTTCACCATTAAAGGTAAATTCATGGGCGTTGAAATGGAATCCATAGAAGTAGATATACAAGATTTGTTACAAAAACAATACGAAGGTTGTGCAGTCATGGACATGTTTGGAAAAGCAAAAATTAATGTTAATCTCTTAATATTTTTGTTAAATAGTAAGTTTTATGGTAAGTCGTAATTATTGATACTAATATTTTTATGTTTATTTTGTTTTTAATGATACTAATTTTAACTTAGTTGTTTTAACAATAATGATTTGTGTTAGTGTGTGTATAATGAATAAAACATGTGATAAAAAATCGATTTCCTACTATCATGAATGAAATTATTACCTCTTAAGTACAAAATAGATTCACAAATTCGCATTTTTTTTATTTAATACCAAATGCTTAAAGTTTTTCAAGTATTACTATACCAAAAAATATTTATTACATTGTTAAATATAATGCATTTCTAGATCTTGCTGTACGGCAAATGAATTTCACAATATTGAACATCAATTTAAATTAATTTCGTTAAAAATATTGCATACATTATGCCATAAGTTAGACATTAGTTACCTAGTAAGAGACTGTGATAAATTGTGGTTTGGACAATAGGCATCTTTTGCAAATTGGTCGAAGTTAGAGACATTTTTTTATCGTTGTAACACTGAAAAATATTAATCTTGTAACTATTGTCCCATTTGTAAATACTGATGGAATCAGTCTTATTAATTTATATTATAAGATTTTACTAATAAAACGATGAGGCTAAAATTGTTTGTTTTATTCTTCCTTCCCTCCAGGCTCCCTCTCTCTATAAAAATATGAATCTAAATTCTGCTCAGATCTACTGTAGATCTCCCACAGACGTTATTAAAGTAAGTTATTTTCATAGTACCCAATTTTAACGTATTTTAGGATTCAATGTTGACTGTGATGTAATTATATCGTAGTGAGATCGAAAGTTAAAAATAGTTACTTTAAAATCAAAACTACTAAGTTACTACCAAAATACCTTTTATGTAAGTTCGAGATTAGATCGAAATTGAATTTAGAAAGAATATTTATTACGAGACTTGACCTTCTGTAGTCCGAATTTGCATTACTGACTTGGAATAAAATATAATAGACTTCATATATTTATGGTTTCCGGTTTCTAAACCTTCTATTTGAATACTTGCATTTATAATTTTACTACTTTATGGCCGCGGCTCCGCCCGCATCTATTTCGGTGATGGCGGCAAATAGTAGCCTACGTGTTATTCTGATGTATCAGCTATATTACTGTAAAGTTTCATCCAAATCCGTTCAGTAGTTTTTGCGTGAAAAAGTGACAAACATCCTCATAAACTTTCAAATTTACAATATTAGTATAGATATTCATTCAAGTAAGACGTTAAGAAGTTAAAGCCCGTGGTAAACTATTGCGGCGAAGGTGGTAGTGTTTTTTTACCATTTTCTAAATGTCGGTGTTGTAAGTTATATTTATCTCAGTGTGGCTATTTAAATAATAACCTACATTCTTTAAGATAAAACTTTTTTTTAAATAAATCTAGTTCAAAACTGGCAGCACTGAAGATATCTGTAATGCTATCTTGAATTTTTATCGTTATCTGTAACTGTTTACAACCGATAAATCAGAATTTCAGCAAGACCATGACAATGAAGAAGCATCTTGTTTAAAAATGCGTCATCTAAAAAAAAAGTTACTTATAATTTTTTTTGGTGTATTGTTTACAGCATTTCATTGTGAATTTCTTATTTACTATATTTTAGCTGCACAGGTAAGTTTAATTTAGTGTTTATTCTACTCAATCGTCAAAATCCAAGGACAATCGTAAAGCTAAAAGTAGCTTTGCGAAAAGTGATAATTAAATAAAAGCTCATTAATGATGGAATCTTTTAATTAATCTTTAAAAAAATATATTACCTAGGTAAACTAGGTGCGAAATAGGTAGATCTGTCAAAAAATAGGAAAGTATGGCAGCACTAGATTTGTTTGTTTCATTTTGGTTCTATTCGCATGCGATTTGATGCGACTGTCTCCACAAGTGTTATCAATTTTTTTTAATATATGATCCTTCCAGTGTTTTTACTCTCTGATGATGAGAGAGATCTCATTTTAGTTACGTAGTTAATAATATGCATAACAGTAAAACAATTCTAATTTAAGTATATCAATAGGGAATCATAGAAACAATCATCTTAACCTAAATTTTACACAAAATTTGACTAACTGTTACAAAGCATGGTTCCAATTACAGTGTTCTTGGCCTAGTATAGAAAATGCGGAGTCTAACACACCAGTAAAGGCCTTCATTTTGGCTGACACACATTTATTGGGTCCACGAAAAGGACACTGGCTTGATAAATGGAGACGGGAATGGCAGATGCACCAAGCGTATATGGCTATCCTAACAATTCACAAACCAGATGTGATTTTTGTTTTAGGTAAGAACTGACAAAAAGAAAACACCGCGTTACGACGTTACCTACTATTGCACCCTATATCAAAAGTAGAAATATGCACTATCAGCTGTATTTAAGGTCTATTTTCCTCTAATGAAACCCTGCACCCGGATGGCTTTGTCGGTTTTTGTTTGGTAAATTTTCTAATAATGAAACTTAGCGAGATCCATTTATCTCTATTATATTTATGCATACATGTGCATTTTACGAAAATAGTAGGAGCCGTTTCCGAGATTCAGATTAGGTATATACAATATATATAAGATATGTGGAGATTTTACCTTCCCGTGGTAGAGCCACGCTTCGGCATGAATGGGCCGGCTCGACCGGAGTGATACCACGGCCTCACAGAAAACCAGTGTGAAACAGCGCTTGCGCTGTGTTTCACCGAGTGAGTGAGGAAACCGAAGGGCCATACCCCAACCTCTCCCTCCACCTTTATCCGCCTCCCCGTCCCCCAAAGGCCGGCAACACGCTTGTGACGCTTACGGTGTTGCAGATGTCCATAGGCGGCGGTAATCGCTTACCATCAGGCGATACGCCTGCTCGTATGCCCGCGATTCCACGAAAAAGTTGCTTCTTGCAAATGTATTACATAGAAGATACCTATGTGATAATATACACGTGTATGTATTCAGAATTTAATGTATTTATTTATTTATTTATTTATTTATTCAATTTCTACATAAACACTTACAGGTTTGAAGTTATCGATAGTTTCACTAAGCTCGAGGCTTGTCTCGCGGCGACCAAGACCCGATTTTTCATTAATCATTGGTGCTACTTCTGCTGTTCTAAAATCTCTCTTTTTCTTTTTTATTTTAAAAGACAACTCCCGCATTAGGAATATACATTCCTGTGTCACGGGGATCTTTACAAACATACATGAAACGGACACAAAGTACACCCAGACTTAGAACAACAATTTATGGATCACACAAAGTGTTGTCCCATGTAGGATTTGAACCCACAACACTTGGCGCAGTAGGAAGTGGTGGCGACCACTGAAACCACTAGGCCAACCGTGTAGTCAAGTCAAGTCTCTCGTAACAACGACGACAAATGACGCTCAAAATAATGATAAAAATCGTACATAATATTTTCTTATTTTATGCCAAGATATACCTACCGAATTTCGATCCGCCCTTTGATGTGTTGTTTAATGATTCCCACGAAGTGTGACGGAGTTCGTAAATTCGACCCGTTAGTCTGAAAAAATAAGTGAGGAATGAGCACTTTCGTCCATTGTGTCTATTTCTAAGGTATCAATATGCAACTGCAGGCTCAGCCTAATTCAGATCACACGGCCGGTGTATGAAGGGTCATAACTAAACTTTGACTGCATGGATACCGTAGTGGTATGAGCGTTCATCTCACCGCCTTCTACTGTATAATAGTGTTTTACTTTCAAACCCTACACACACACTACACTTTGTGTAATCTACGAATTTTTGTCCTGAGTCTAGGTGTTCTTTGTGACCGTTTCTTGTATTTTTGTAAAGTCCCCATAACCCAGGAATATTCGTCTTTAAAAAAAGTACCTAGTAACTATTACATTACATGTTACAACTATTTTCAGGTGATCTATTTGATGAGGGAGAGTGGAGTACTAACAAACAGTTCAAAGCTTATGTAGTTCGATTTCATGAACTGTTTCCTATCCCGAAAGATTCTGGTACTGTAATGTATGTTGTCGCCGGCAACCATGACGTAGGTTTTCATCATTTGTAAGTATTCATATACTCTTTGGTACACAAGTAAGTATTATGTATAAGTAGAAAGTCAGTATATACTTGCTATTTATATTCTTAAATTTAGCTTACCTGTGCAACGCAACGTTGCCCGCGGCCGGTGTTGAAAAGGTATAATAATAGCCGCGGGTAACACCGCGGGGCCTAGTATACACTAGGTATGCAGTACACATACAGTGCAGCTGATTAACATCCTTTGTCGTCACTACACTTACCATTATTTACAGCACTAGAAATGACAATGTTAAAAAATTTGCAAAAATGCTTAATAGTTCACTAGTTGAGCTCATAAGTATAAAAGATAACCACTTTGTGCTTGTCAATTCTATGGCAATGGAAGGAGATCGGTGCAATATGTGTGTTCAAGCCAGAAATGACATAAATAAAATAACAGGTAACTATAAAAATTTAATGAAAATGAATAAAAAATGAGTATTGAAGGTACTATTTGTCTTTTTGCCATTTTAGAAGTATTGAAATGTGCTGAAAATCAAGAGTACTGTGATGGTATTAGAAAAATTAACTACAGTCGACCAATACTTATGCAGGTAAGTAATCTTTCTCTCAAATTGTATCTATATTATATACTTACATATGTGATGATTTCGCCACGGCGGCCTTTCTCAACGGAAATTAGCTACGTCCGAGATATTATAGTGCACAATTGTGATTATTCATATTTATGATGTGTATGGGTATGAAATAATAAATATTCGGACATTTATCACACACAACGCCATCTAAACTAAGTAAAGCTTGTACCATGGGTACTAGACAACTTATGTAAATACATGCATACTTTTTTTTGTAAATTCATAAATTTTATACATAGAAAACACCCAAATTCCGAAACAAATATTTGGTCGGACTCGGGAACCGAACCCGAGACCTCACGATCAGCAGACTAAAGTATGTCGACATACAGAGATCAATCTAGTAGTCAGAAAGAACGTTCTCGATTACTAAGTAAATACCTACTTCCTTAATTTGTAGGCTAACATTATATTCAGTATTTTTTTTTCTTTACAGCATTTTCCATTGTACAGACTGTCGGACGCAGTATGCTCTGGCCGCGATGCACCCCCATTGCCAGAAAGAAACAAACGTTTTCGGCCAAAATGGGAATCATTGTCATTAGAAGCCACAAATTTTCTTGCAAGAAAGATTAAGCCGAGAGTAGTTTTTGGTGGACATACACACCACGGGTGTTTGCTACACCATACTTATACAGATCCTGAACCTTTTGAATTTGACGAATACTCAGTTCCTTCGTTTTCTTGGAGAAATAGGCATAATCCTAAGTACATGCTAGTAAGTTGCCTTCTTTTTAGACTTTAGTTATTAATTGGTAATTTAGTAGGACACTTGATATCGTGTGGACATCAATTCGCTTTCAAAACAGCAATTTCTATGGATTTATTTAAGGGTAAAAGGATAGGTGTATTAAGAAAATAAACGGAAGCAAATATTAAAGGATGTTTTGAGTTTGAAATAAAAAATAAGCAATCTCTCCCTTGAAGATATGCCGTTTTCATAAAGAAAAAAAAAGTATATTTCAGTTTTCTTGATCGAGATGCAGAATATGTAGGTTAAAAAATTTTGCTGTGTTGCATTTTGCCTAAACAACTCTTGTTATTTTTAGGTAAGTATAACACCAGACGACTATTCAGTAAGCAAATGTGATTTGCCACAAGAAACGACCATCGTAGTATGTGCAGTGCTGATGCTGTTTGTGGTGATATTCCAGACTAAAAGAAGACGTATATGAAGTTCAAGTAAAACAAAGTTATAAATTAATCTCATGGATTATTATTGACAATAAATATTTTTGACAAGATACAGCACTTCGTACACTGACAACTGAATACATTCAGTTGATATCATTACATACAATTATTTTATAGAACAATTTATCACAAAATACCTACTGTCTTACATTAATTATACATTACAAATTCAGGCGTACATAATAAGTTAAAAATACATTTTGAAAGCAAACAAGAGGTAGATAAAATTAAGAGATTCCTTCTTTAACTTAAAATAACGAATACTGATATTGGTAATGTAAGGTGAAAAAAATGAAGACAGGTAAAACTTTACAAATAGTGGTAAGTGTAAAACGGGGGAAATGAGCAATTATAATTTAATTATATTGTACTTAAACAATTTAACATAACAATGTTATAAACTATTCGGGGTACCTAACACTTAAAACTAGAATCAGTCTATAAACCCGAAAAAGAGTTTTGTAATCAAAGGTACATAATCTACTGAGCATTATCACCTATCAGTAAACATTACAACGTGAACTCCGCCTATCCCTCCCTCTCGATCCAATACCAATGTTACCAAGTAAAGGCACTTTAGATGAACAGAATAAGTAAGGCCCACTAACTCCAAAATTAATATAATTAGCTGATGGATTATATATCAATATGATAACGCAAAACGCTACTAAATATTGCGTGAAAGACATTTAACGAAATATTTAATAGCGTCGCCAAATTCTATTCCTGGTTCCACTTATAAAGTTTGCTCTGAATACAGTTCTTGGTAACTCAACACTATTATTTTCCACTATCACACACATTGCCATTATAGTAACACCCAAAAAGGACAACTAATGTTGCCCTTTCTTAAATTCTATAAGAATATAATTTGTAATACTCTTGGTTGCTGCGCTATTTGCGCTTGGGTGGGTAGATCGTGAGATCTAGACCGCGCGTTGTGAGCTGTTCGGTGCGGTCGGGGCACTTGATTCTGTTTTTGATGATATCCTGTGTTTGCGTGACGTGCCGAGGAACAAATAACCGCATGAAGATAACGGTCGTACCTACACAAATGTGACTCGCCACCGCCTGCAAGATCTAGGTATCCGTTACCAGAATTCTCTAATTTCATTTTTTGGAATGTATTTACAGGCTTCTCACTTATAGTGTGAGATCTGTTTCGATGCTTCTGATATTTATTTGGAATTTCTTCGTCATTAACAACAGGTTCACAGGGCTTTCTGGAAAAATAAAAAAGCAGTGTTACAAACTTTATTATTACTTATGATATTTTATTGCTCTTACCATAAGGATATTTCTATTCAAAGTCATGAAACCCAAAATCTTTAATAGTTCACATTATCTATGGAGGTAGTGTTTAACTAAATAGTTATTACAGCAATAGAAAGGTATTGTTACCTCTAGAAGCTTTCTATATAAAACATACCTGTGTTAAGCTATTCACTATTATTTGATCAATATATTTATAACTAATTCTATGTCTAAGTTAGAAATAAAAAGAATAATATAAGTTATAACAATACAGTCATAAGCTTACCTCGCGGCTTGAAAGCTCATGTGGTTCTTTTCCATGTTAGCTTGAATAATTTCCAATAGTTCACGTCTTTGCAAGCTTCCAGAACGCTTTTTTGTGTGTTTGCGTTCGCGATGATCCCTGCGAGATTGGCGATGGGGTCGGCTTTGTGCGTAAGTCGTTTGTCTTTTGGGTGGTCGTCTATCTCCTGAGCACGATGATTTAGAAGACACGTCATCATCGTTAGATAATCTATCCCGATGTTCAGCATCACTATGATCTATACATTCTGGTGGCGTAGCGGTGACATTCGACGAGCATTCTTTACGTCGACGACGTCGCCTTTCTCTATGACTCCTAGACTTGCCATCTTCAGGCACTACTGTTAAGCGTACTTGTATGGTTTTAGACCCGTAATGGGGCACTGTCACTGATTTTCCAATTGATTCGTAAATTGTTGAAACTATTCCGGCGATATCCTAAAAAATATAAAAACGATAAATTAGATTTCAATCCTGCAGATATCAAGCTGAAGGGTAAGATTATCAATATTTTCAAAATACATACATCCTTCGTCATACGACCATGTCCATCGAGGTCGTAAAGAGTAAAAGAGAATTGCAGTGGTTGTTGTTTGGATGGTTCTGGATGTTGCAATTCAACGTCGCAGGTCAATTCCTATAACAAGAAGAAACCTTCGATAAATCATGCCATACTTTCTATTAAACATTATATTGTGGTAATGTCTCCATATTGGATTATGAAGGAAAGGTTATGTTCTGGTAGATAAACTAGTGGGTCGGACATAGCGTATTAGTAGACGACGTCGAGGCGTTCTCCTTATCTGACGCTATAAAAGGAAACTCGCTATGCCTTTACGACCGGAAAGATTTAAGGTAAAGTTATTCCGTTCAATAGTTTGTACTGAGTTTTATTCTATAACAAATACGCTGTTAATATTAATATAATCGATATCATAAGGTTAAAAATTGCTTTATATTAGATAAAGCCAACTTGCAAATCTATGGTGAATGGATGTATTTAAGTAATGTTGTTGATCTCTGATGATGCCAATGTAAGTTTTTTTCTGTGGCGCAACTAGATACTTCAAGCTAACTATTTACAAAAGTGGCCAAACTCTGCAGCGGCATTTTAAATTTCTCTGAGAATTCATGATAATATGTAGATTGTAAAGACATGAATTTGATTAAAATCTGAAGTCACGACTTGCTCGGTTACTAATAGCCACTTTCTAATTCCCATTCCTACATGGGTGACTACTTGCGTCTAGCCATTTGCTACATACTTAATTATTCCTTTCAAATGGAGTTAAAGTTAATGTTTAAATATTGAGTATTGTATAATGAAATGGAGAAAGGTTTCACAAATTTTAACGATAAAAAACGTGTAAAATCTAAACCAGACCTATATCAATAAGTTGAATTTTTAAATAAATCAGTTCAATTATTTACTTTTTCCTCTTCCATAAATCGATTGTTTCGATTCAATAATATCGTACTCGTTATCAATATATTTTACCTCAAAGCGTAATCTAGGTTTCTCTTCATTATGTTCTACTGCTGTTGAAGGGGATTGCGGAGGTTTATATGCTTGTGAAGGCGAGACACGGAGCGATGGTGTTGTTGGAGTATTTGGCCGAAGCAGGGCTCGGGCTTCGCTGGGCAACAAGTCCGGTGGAGCCGAGCACTGAGATGCTGCACGCCCCATAAGCTCTTCCGTGTCTGTCCGCTCGCTCTCCGTTCCAACTGCAAAAGTAAAAAAATGTAAAATAGTAATGTGACCAAAATTATCATGTTAATAAAATGTGCTTTTAAAGCTTTGTCGAAAATATATAAACGTTCACATGTGTAAACTGTAAAAAACTCATTTCTTTATTCATATATGTTATTTATTATTATGCAGATTAATAATATTTAAAAGACATTTTGCGTTATAAGTGTTACATTATCTCTATCAATTGGAGATTTATCATTGAATGAACAAAAACAAAAGAAAAAACGGTGGTATTCTGAATGCCTGAGACATTTTTGTAGGTTTTTTTTTAAATGTTTAATTTATTTTTAGTACACTGTAGTAGTAGTAGTAGTTTAGACAGTAAGTACATTCAGATTTCGTTAATTTTTAATCACACACAGCTGTTTTCTTTGCAGATTATTTTCCAATTTGATTATACATGCCTACAAAAGGAGAAGTATACTACTTTGCAATAGATTACTTAGCCCACATGGTATTTAATCAAATGAACTTAAACCTATCTGTATTTCATTATTTTAAAAGTTTACAAAATTAGTTCGACCTGAACTTGCACTTTTTTTTAAATACAAATTGTTCTTTTCAAATTAAAGCTACAATAAAATTTAACGGTAATGCAAAGGCAGCTGAAGCACTATATCGGAGTCGTATAACTTTGTCTATTGAAATGCTCATTTCTAAAATAAGTTCGGCCTAAACTTGCACTTTTTTTTTAAATACAAATTGTTCTTTTCAAATTAAAGTTACAATAAAATTTAATGGTAATGCAAAGAGAGCTGACGCACTATATCGGAGTCGTATATTTGTTAATTGAAATGCTCAGAAACAAAACATTTGCTGTCAACCGTAAATACGGTACAATAACTCGTTAAATTTCTTGTTACAAAAGTTCTTGGACTTGTCTTATATATTCTATTATTGAAAGCAACAATGGTAAAGTCGAATTTCTTCCATCAGAGTAAAAAAGCCCAGGGTAGCTGAAAATGTTAAAACCATAATCGTATCTATTTTTTTGTTAAAGGTTTTCTATTATTGGGATTAAGAATCTTTACCTTAATTTACCATTTCAACTATTTTGATCTTTTAATAATGTAGTTTTTAAAGCTGCTCCTTAAAAGTAAAATCTACAACTTTATTGTAGTCTTGAAATTGCCTAGTTTATACTAGTAACTTCATTACTTTACGAATACCTAAGACGGAAAGAAGACAAATATGCCAGATCTTCTTCTTTTGATGATATGGCAATCAGCCGGATCAGCTATTTCTGCCAATGTCAAGTATTTCGAGTCTTCAATTCTAAGTCTTCGAGTCTTCAAGTCTTCGTCGTGATGGAGTTAATGATAAAAATTATAAAAAATGTGGATGACATGAAATGGGGACCGTCTTTCGAAAAAACAAAAAACGATCTCCCATGCCAGATCTTGTGATTGTTGCTTTTAGTATGATTAAACGAAGACAGAGCAGTGGCGGACCAGTGTTGACTACCCTATGAAAATTTACCCATAAAAACCGAGAAAAAAGGCTATATACCCTGTAATTTATTTTTATCAATATTTTAAATAGTGTAATAATAACAAAATGAAAAACATGACTTATATATATATATATATAATAGTAGAATACTTTTGTTAGTTATTAAAAAAAAATCAAACGCGCGCTGTAAATCATCAGCTTCGTAAACAATTTTGCATGTAGGTAATTAAGTAATTAAAACGTTCAAAAAATCACAATAATTAATTTGCTTACTATATTGTCAATTATTATAAATATGACTGTGATGACAAAGTAATTCAATGTCAGTGCTTATCATGTAAATATCAATGAATAAAGCAAAATTAGTTAATAAAATACATATTCTCCCATTACTTTGGGAAAAAAGATGTGATAATGGTAATACTGTACGTAAATTACAATTTTTTATAGGAATCTCGGATCAAATAAAAAAAGGTAACATCACGAGAAAAAAAAAATTATTATATGTGCGAGTGATCCATAGTGTTGCTACTTTTTAAATAAATGTCCCTGGCAATTGCAAAATAGGTATTATGCAAAAATAAATCTGTTGGTTTCGTATAAATTACAATTAGATTACACGTATTTGTGTAAATGAAGGAGGCATATATGTGTGAGCAGAAAAAATATGGTAAGGTTTTTCAAAGATTGTTTTGTTGTTATGTATGAAATATATGTAGTTTTGTCTTTTCGTTTAGAAGTACTCATGACTTCTAAAATACTTAATATAACTTAAAAAATGGGATTCTCTGAATCCAAAACGGCTCAAGCTAGATAGAGGACGTGAAGTCGTAATTGGAAAATAAATCTGTTTTTTAAAATGTTTAATTTAATTAACACTATATAGGTAAAAGATTAAAAAAATTCATTATATGACTATAAATTTACCTACAAATAATTTACCAACATTTCTAGGCTATTTGAAATACGAACTCCTGGCACACTACTCCCGAACGTCTTTTGTGATGGTGACATTACTATAGTAAAATTATGTTACACATATCGAGCAAGGCCAAAGGGAAAAAAAAAGTTACAATTCCATAAAAAATATAGTTTTATACATACTTACGTGTGATATGTTTTTCCTTGAGACTTTTTGTGTACTTTGGTGTAGTTTTACAAAATTAATTGCACAAGACGGGAGTTTCTAGATAAACCTTCTGCACGTTAACTTGCACGATACCGACGAAAAGTAGCGTAGTGTCTAAGTTGTACATTTGGTTCTTAATTAATTACGAATCTGGTGTATAATAGATCAATGTGCAAAGGAGAGAAGAACATATCGTTCTTTTTATTTATATAAAGTCAAGTTTTGGTTAGGTCAACAAATTGCTTATATCCTAACCAGGATATTAATAATCATCGCTATATCAAAAATAGAACAAGAAAAAAAAGGGGAGGCCTTTCACACTAACAAATATGGCTATTTCGCTGCCCGAATGGTGTCAAAATGAAATTACTAAACTTTTATTGTCTACTTGTGAGCGGGTTATTTCTCATTTAAGGCATTCGATCTATAGTTAGTTAAAATTTACATGAAATGTGTATTTTTATTGCCAGTAAAATAAACATAAATCAGAGTTGAAAAAATGCAAAAGAAACCTGGTACTTTTGGCGTCCCTAATAAAGCTTCAGAAAATGTAGGTACATAGTAAACAATTTTTTTACAAACTTTTTATTTTTTTCTATTGCCTACTTCTAATAAGAAATAGTGGTAAATCTCGTACGGAACTCTACGCGCTAGAGGCTCAGTAAAACTTACATTTCACGTGTTTTGACATTCATCATTGTACTGTACTGAGTACCGTCAGAGATCAAGGCCAAAAGTGCATTCTCTTCTGTATGTATTTCACGCTGTATCAACCATTGTAATCGTGGAACAAACAATACGAGAAATACAATAGCAAGAAAAATAAAAACTGTATATTTAACAGCTTTGTCGGCGAAAATCAAAAACTGTATGATGCGGACCGACCGAGATGTTAACGACACAAGGCTACGGGGCGCGTCGAGATTTCCTGGAAGGCTCTGTGAGTGGATCGGCTTTTGGAACGTTGGATCCACTGTGGCATCGCACATCTGCCGCTAATGCTGTTTCTACTCAAAGGAGCGTCTTTTTTACATGCCTTACATTTTCAGGTATTTATCAACTAAAGTCATTTTTTGTATTAAATGTAAAGTAGGTAGGAATATAATTAAATTTTCTCGTACATAATTTTTAAAATGTACTGAGAATATAGCGATATTTTTTATATTACTTAAAATTCCAAATTCAACATTATCTTCTTTACATAGTAAAAGAAATCGCTTTTCTGCCTGTTCGCTTGGATCTTTTTAACTCGACGATGGATTTTAATTGAATTTTCACAACAGATGCGGTGATTCAAGAGGAAGGTGTATATTTGAAATACATGCATATTATAGTCGTGGAAATCCGAGAAATTCAAAGACTTCCTTACCATGCGAAGCCGGGCCGGGTCGCTAGTTTTATAATAATTATAAAAGGTATGTAGCAATCAATATGACTATTATTCGGTCAGATTTATGTGATCAAGTGAGTGGAATTTTACTGTAAAAGATCTATTAGTGTTTTTAGGGTTTCGTACCTCAAAAAGAATAAACGGTACCCTTATAGGATCACTTCTAAGCCAACGCAATTTTTATGCAGCCGTTAATGCTACAAATTAAACTCAGAATCTTGAAATTTGGTACGAAGTAACGTCTTATAGATAAGGGAAACATTGCAAAAAGCATAAATTTTTAATTACATCATATAATAAGCCGTTTATGCGGCTAATTTTCGACACCCGCAAAGGAATCGAACTTACAGGGTACTTCCCGTGAACTCAGAATCTTGAAATTTGGTATGAAGCAACGTCTTATAGCACAGATAAGGGAAAAATTGCAAAAAGCATAAATTTTTAATTACATCATATAATAAGCCGTTTATGCTGCAAATTTTCGACACCCGCAAGGGAATCAAAACCTACAGGGTACTTCCCGTGAACTCAGAATCTTGAAATTCCCAGGAAACAATATCTTATAGCACAGATAAGGGCAAAATTGTAAAAAGCATAAATTTTTAGTTACATCTTATAATATACCTATAAGTGTTTACGGAACCCTCAGTGTGCAAGTCGGTCTCGCACTTGGACTGTTTTTAATCCATCCATAAAACCAGGTTGAAAATCCACATCACGTTTTGATTACAATACTTACTCGAGCCGTTATTGAATACCTTTTTTTAACGGCTTGAAATAATGCTAAATCTAAACCCTGGACTGGTACTGGAACGAACCTGTGATAACGAATTTAACAACTAAGTTGACTAAACTCCAGCAGATGTTTTTGTTCGCATTTTACTCTCTTGGATAATGGAACACGTCATCTATCGCAATTAAAATTCTATCTTAATCGAACAGCGGCGAGGTTTTCTTAGAAACTAATTTTAAAACCCTTCTACAGTGTTCTCATAACTCGATTTATAAAAATGTAAGACCGTCTTTCAATGAGGATGTTTTTACTTTCTTAAACTTACACTGTTTTGTAATTAAGAACAGTAAGATCAAAGAGTTTAAACATGTAGATGTTTGCTTTGAAGTAGTTGTTTCAATTTAGTATGTGATTACGATCGTATATCGTTGAAATGAAACATTTTTTATTTATAATCACAAAGTCGTTACGTAGATACTTGGTTATTTATCTTCTAAAATATGTTTTTACGTCAACATCTTTGGTTCGGAATGTTTCTACCTAAATTTAATGTTCAATTACGCTTGAAGGTCACGTTTTTGCTTAATTAGTTATACCTGTCACACAGCGTGAACACTGAATAGGTACTGTTGTTCTTGGTAATACAAACATACTTATGCGTTTGGCAATAATCAATCTCTGTTACGAACTTGATGTCCCACAGCCAATGTGATGGTGTCAGAATTAATACAAGCTAGTGTTTATATCGCACGGAGTCGACTCTTTCCTACTCAAGGTCACTAGCCTCCAAGAGCGCCATAAGACATACATACATAACGAGGTATGTTGGTGATTCTTCATTCTTTGTTTCTTCCGGGTAGTTGCAGGCAACATAAGTTTTTTTTTTTGAATGAACAAATCTCTTAAACTGTAAAGCTTTGAGTGCCTCACAAACTTCATTTAAATAATAATATATAATGGTATTTGAGAAGAATTAACATCAATTAATTATATTTATAAAAATAAACAATGGTGTATCCAAATATATAAAATACAACAGAAGTTAAATTGTGCTTTCTGCGTCTTTCTAAAAAACTTACTTATTTTTTTAAACCACAAGTTATTGGAATATAGTTTTAAAGATAGAAGTTAAAACAAAACTGTACCGAATTAACCGATTTTTTGTCCGTGTCCTGCGTCAGGAGGGGAAAGTTTTTTGATAATCCATTGATTATAAAAACTGCAACGTATGAGTATATAAATGTACATACCTACATTTTCCTCCTTGGTGCAAGCAGGTAGATGTAGCTACATCCTATCCTACTAATATTATAAACGCGAAAATTTGTAAGTATGAATGGATGGATGTTTATTACTCCTTCACGTAAAAACTACTGATTGGATTTTAATGAAACTTAAAAATAATATAGCTTATACATCAAAATAACGCATAGGCTAAAATTTATAAAGATTTTGTGTAAATTGTCCAAAATATCAAGTAAGTAGGAAAAAATCTACACGAAAATAAATATGGCGGTACGAAGTTCGCCAGGTCGGTTAGTACATAATAATATATCATTTAGCTATTGAAATATTACGAAACTCTCAATACCAACAAAATCGGTACATGCCATTTCATTAGATAAATATTAGTACTATTAATCGAACCACGTATGTATTCTGTTATCACTACGTAAGCACTATGATCATACCAATTTTCTTGTTAGGAATTTTAAAACTAACTAAAACCCAATTCTTAATACACCTAGCTTTTTACAATCGCACCCATCACCGTTTAACTGAAAACATTGCACCAATCTCTAACGAAACCAAAAAAAAACATGTATAAAGTTCATTTAACTATATTTTATACGCACATACCACGAAGCACTTATATTTCAAAGTTAAAACAGTATACATTCACATGTAATAAGATATTTAAACGTGGGTTGTGTTATAGCGGAAGACGAAGACTCGTCCTATTATTATTTTTTTCATTCATGTTACCGCGCGAATGAATCGCCCTGTATGTCGGTGGGTCGTGGCGTGGCATGTTTTTGATCTCACCGACTTTTGATAACATCGTGCGAGATCGTAAAATCTTTTAATAAGCACGATATGGGTAGGTATTTAAAATTTATATTAGATACATACATTAGGTATTCTACGAAAATTAATAGACAAGATAAGTAGTTTTAATGATGTATTTCGATGTAACGTAAATGACACGCGAGTAAATACCTAGAATACATTAAAAGTATCTGTTTACGTTACATAGCTATATATTCTACTAACTTATAACGAGTTGTTAGTAGAGAATAAAACACACAAACATACATTGAAATGAAAGTAGTTACTATAGTTGACCATTGAAAATATTACTAAAGCGGATTTTAAAGATCAGCTGTTTTGAATGAATGATGAAAAAGTACTTAACATTCTGGCAATTCTCATCGAGTTAAAATAGAAAGCAAGATTTTTTACTTATTTATCTAACCATTTCAGAGAATCTGTTTTATTTATAAGTTGAATGTTTTGTAGATGTACTTATTATATTATCACGTATTAAATTAACTTTACGCTGTAGCTGTCAGTGTCAATCAAGTATGGGTATAAAATTAGAATATGGGGAAAATAATGGGTTGATAATATTTAAGGTAATGAAAATATACTAATATTTTATCTATAACACCTTAAGAGATGACGTGTAATTTAAATGTAAACAACATGGTTTTTAGACAACACACTCTTCACAATCTATTTCAATACGCCCTTGACCGGTTTTGTAATAATACGGAGTTGGCTACACCACTTATAATTCACGTTGATCGGCATTTACTGTTTCTAAGTTACCTAAGTGCTGTATAATTCTCATTCCTATATTCAAGACCATAATATTTTCAAACATTCCGTTGTGTGACGAACACCAATTGTTTATTGATAGTTTCATGTTCGTCTGTCCGATTTCTTAGTAATGATAATTCTTAAACTTACTGCTGAATTTCTTGTATCCATTTCTAAACTTGTTGCGCCACCACTTGACAAAGTGGTGCGCCATGGGGGCGTCCGCGGCGGGTGCCGGAGCTCTCAACGTTTCGTAGCACGTCATGCGCTGCGCTCACGCACGCATCCCGTACACTTCAAAAGAGCCGCAATTTTATTATACCTATTTAGGCACTAACAAATAATACTAACACACTTGCATAGTAATCAATCACAACACGGGACAAAGTTAAGATTCAATGTAAGCGTTAAACCTCTGACCTAGTTGTCCGCGTGAATATTGGGTGCCGAGAGAGTTCGAGCGACCGTCTCTCACGCGTGCCGTAAAGTGACTGACTGATGGATGAAGGGAGTAGAGTAGGGAGGGGCGGGTGAGGGCGCGGGATAGTGCGACGCGTTGTTTGTAGCGGCGCAGCGCGGCAAGCGGCACTGACGGCATCGCGGCACCGCGTACCGCTGTTGTATCGCAGAGTCGCGAAACAAATATACCGCCCGCTATACAAAATACATACAAATAAAAAGCTACGCGTGACGGACGATTGAAGCGGACCACCGTGTATCTTAATGTGAAAAAAAACGGGAAAACTTAAATGCATCTATCTTCCCACGTATTTTCACCGTATTAAGAGACCGAACTGTTATGTTTATTAATCAGTGCCTACTTATGTTATGGGTCTTAATTTAAGAAAACCACTACTGAGTACTTAAATTAACTGGAAGAAAATAATTATTTTAGTAATCTAGGTTAATATCCATACTATGAATAACGATCGCGGTTTTTTAAGTCACTTCCTAAATATTAAGTAAGTCCCAAGATCCAGATGAAGCTCTCCTATAATAAAAACAACAGTCAGCAATGCATAAACATTTTAGTGACCTACGTTGGTACTTATCTAAGTGAAGTTATTTCATTGGATAGTTATCTGATATTTCTGCTACCTACGCATCAATTCTATTACATATTACATTACATTATATATTATATTATATTTTTTCGAAATTATAATTTAATACATCAATGAATAACGTACCTTTCTACCATCGAAAGACCTAAAAAAAAAGTTCCCAACAAATGCATTGGTTTTTGCAAAATTGACCGCAATTACAACTGTTTGCGGTCAATTTTGCAAAAACGTTTTCATTGTCATGAAATATAAAAACTAGATACTATGTTTTCATATTTCACCATCTAAGTGTTTTATTTTAACATGTCTTCATGCATCTAACAACAGACATTTTTGACTATAAAAATACATAAGCTAATCCAGAAATCGTGATGAGAAAAGTACTGGGCATCTTATCTAAAAAAGAAAAGATCGTCAGTTACTTACGTGCCAACATCCTTAATTTCGTTGCTTGACTCTATACGTAAATAAAGCAGAGAAGTCGTTAAGCAAATTCGAATTTGATTAAGAAATTCGGTCATGATCACAACATCTAAAAAACACAACACAACAATTACACGAGTTTTGTTCTTGACAAACATCATTTTATTCTTGTTTGTGATTTACAAACAATAACGAATTATGCAGTCTCCTACGGAATTTATCAAGCATGTTCTAGGTAAATATATCTTAGGCAGACGACAAAAGATTAATTTAACCTACCTTTAAGCCCCTTGTTATTTTTCCTCTATTAATTATATATTTCTTACAAAAAATTAACCCGTGTTTAGCGTTAACTTTTACTGCCAAAGAAAGTGAACCATAGGTAAATACCTATAGGGCAGTAATAGAGAGAAAGGTGAACGGGCATACGCTACGTTGGCATAGCCAGCCTCCATGCGGTCGATGACCCTCAGTAAGCGATTACAAAAAAGATTAAGTTAGGTAGATAGTAGGTACTCGTTCAGTAGTATGCTTAATTCAAACAACACCATCAGACCATCTCTAAAATGATACATTAGACTTAGCTATACCTAGTTTCTATCCATTATGGTTTATTGAAACAAAATCACATTACGTGCACTATTTATTTTGTACCAAGATAGAGTTACCAACTAACCTATGGCTGTACTATGCACAATCCGTTTTCTGAGTATAATCCCATATAATTCTTTCAATTGCTTCATGAGATGACTCATGAAGTTGGAATTTAATTTCATCTCTTTCCCATAATATGATTTTGTCAAGAATGGGTTGTAGGTAGTTTGCAAAAGCTTTTGAAATTAACCATGTGTTGTTTCAACAATACCGGCCCTGAATTTGATATTACCGTTAAGCTGCTTAGAACCTTTAACTCGGCAGGATAAAAGACGATAAGATAAGAAAAGACCGAAGCATGAAATGCTAAATCTTTCATTTCTTTGTATAAGCAAATGTACAGTAACTGTAACAATAATATCGTGTCTTTCTTCGAAAACAATACAACACTTCTTAGTAAATAATTATCAAAATAACTGAAATGTAGGAACATCATGTTATTCGCCTACCGAGCTTTAGTAAGGGAACTATTGTTCGTCTGCTTTTATATGTATTAACTTTTCCTGGAAGGTATAGTGCACGTTTTACATTGTCTGCACCGCGAAGGTTACCCAATGTTTTCTATAAAATGTAGGGTGGAGGGCGCGGGCGCCGCCTTGTGGGGTGCCAGTCGGGGATGTGACATAGCCAGAACGTTTCAAATTAGAATTTTACGACCTCTTCGTGTTAGGTTTATTGTCGAGAAGTTATTGTCGACCAAGATGAGGTCGTATTCCGAAACTGACTTACAACAAACAGTGTTTTATGTAAGTTTTATGTCTGTTATAAAGAAATCTTTACGAACACGTAAAATAGCGTTCTTGCGTCCATTAGATATTATTTGATGAAATTTATTTCGATATAAACCTACTTTGCAACACAAAGTTCTGTTTTGTACGTTGTTCATAATATTTTTGTTGTTATATATCTCTTATGTAAGTAGCTATTCTACTACGTTTAAAAACAGAACACAGTTTTCTAATTATATTTAAAGTTTTTATAAAACATATCTATCCGATGACGTTACAATAAGATGACCATACTCAGCGGTCAGGAGGGTCTCGCAGGCAGTCGCAGGTTCTACGTGGGTGGCGCGTTCCACGAAATAGTTGATGGCACATGTCGATTTACTACTCTATACCTCTCTAAATTTCGCGTTACCATTAAATTTAACTGAAATTACATGAAAAATCGCAAGAGCAACATCTACATACGAATAAACCGTCCGCGTCTTAGGTATTACATGCATCTAAGAAGTCGTTCTTTAAGAATTAAATTCGTGTGAAAGTGTTATCATCGAAAACATCAGATCTTTGTATACGCATATAATAAAAAGATAATCATTCGAAGTGACCTGGAATGTTGATAGTGGCGTTATTTCTGCTATTCAGTTGGCTGGCACACCGCCAGATGTGGTCGCCGAGTTCTAACGCGTCACGTGGGCATTGCCCACTCACATATTTTCATCAAACTTTAAATATGAAGCTCTTAAAAGAATTTCGTATTCTCATAATTTATTTGTCCCTACCTACACATTTCAATTTTGACCTATAAAAGAGGATTTTGAACCTTTGCGGTTTGAGCTTTGCTTCATCATCATCTCCCAACCCTTTTCCCAACTTTATTTGAGATAGGTGCAATGAGTTTTCTTTTTCCATTCTTCTCAATCGCTAGCCAGTTCACTGCTTACTTCCCTTCTTGTCCTTGCCTATAAAGCTCAAAGGTTAAAAAACTCTTCTATACCTACAATGCCATCGGGAATATCATTATACAGCCAAGTTTAATAGTTGAACTTAAGAGCATAATGAATACCCAAAAATACCTAGTAATACATAGCCCTAATACATGCTTACAACTACGTTTCAAGAGTCATTCTATGTTCGACTATACATATAAGATATACGGGTATCATAAAAATAACATGTAATTTTTTTTCATGGTTATAGTATTAAAAAGTCATTATTTCTAACCACTAACATTATGTATTTATCTGATGAAATATGGGGTTTATAGAGTATAAAAATTGTATTTATTTTCATATTTACATCGAGATTATTAACCTCGCTGCAAATAATTTAATATTATATTTATTTATTTTAATTTATTGTAATACAACGGATTGCTGTATTTTGTGGTTTTATTAATTAACAATAATAAAATCACAAAATACAGCAAGCCGCCATGTTAAGTTGAACACCAATCAGAGCGAGTGACGTCACTTATGTATAAAGGCCACTTTGTTCGGATATAACCAACGATCACTTTACTGTTCTTAACAGCTATAATTGACATTGGTTGACAAATGGTGACGACGCGTCAGCGACGAGACTTCACAATCAGATGCCATGACACCACCGAGCGTTATGGCGTCTATTTTAAAATTAAAATTTAAATCTCAATTTTTTCCTACTAAAACTTTATTTTTGTTAGGAATACAACATTTTCATTATAGGAGATAATTCGGAACATCATGGAACAGTTTTTCAAAATTATTCATCATGCCTATTCTAAGTGCATTGGCTTCATTTACTATGAGAGTTTGTTTCCCAAAGGATCTAGGAATGTAGCTAAATCTAATGGCAAGATTTCTGACAGACTATGATGACTAGACTAGATGACTAAAAAGTCTACTAAAATTTATTTGGTACTTACTTCTATTATTTATTCATCACCAAATTAAAAGCCTTACGGCGTTGTGTTATTTAGTTTACACGGTTTGTTACCGTGTGCATACAAGCACATCTGTATATTTTGTAAAGTGCATTATAAATTCATAATATGTATGATAGCAAATTTGACTGAACTGGTTAACCTAGTGGTTTAAGTGGCCGCTACACCGCTTACATGGGCCAACATTTTATGTTATCAATAAATTGCTGTTCTAAGTCTGGGTGTCCTCTGTGTCCGTTTCAAGTATGTTTGTAAATATTGTAAATAGTGCAGGAGTTGTCCAACACGGTCGGCGTTTCCCAACCTAGGTAGAGTCGGAACTGGTCGTGACCAGATTTCTGATAAACTTAATAATATAATAGCTGACCTACGCAATGTCTGTGTCTCTTTTCAATCATATTCTGCTCCTTTTGGTCTAAACGCGATAATAAAAATCCTACCTTAGGCACGCCAGCAAAACTCACTTTAGATAGTTTCAGGCTTCATCATGAGCAACAATGTAACGAGAATTATGTAGAATAGACATGTACATATTAAATGAAAATAAGTAAGCTATAAGTACATACATACGAAATGATCGTTCTCATCAAACAATTGGGGACCGGCGTTAACCTACTCTATCGGCGGAAACGTTACTAACGTTTTCGATCAAAAGTCACAATTTTGAGTCTAGTTTGAGCGCATCAGTCAATATTCAGCGTTCCATAAAGCAATTGTTAAATTTACTCAAAATGTCATCGGGATTGGAAGCTCAATTAAAGTACACTCGTCTGAGTGAACATGCTTTTCCACCCATGAAAGGTTCCGAAAAAGCATCCGGATTTGATCTGAAGAGCGAGTATGATTACGTGGTACCAGTTCGAGGCAAAGAATTGGTGAAAACTGACCTACAAATTGAATAACCTTCTGGATGTTACGGGAGAGTAGCACCACGTTCAGGATTAGCACTCAAGAATTTCATTGACGTTGGAGCTGGTGTTAATGATGAAGAATACAGAGGAAATGTGGGTACAGTTGTATTCAATCATTCCTACACTGACTTTATCGTAAAGAAGGGTGACAGGATTGCTCAACTTATGTGAAAAAATTTTCTACCCTGTACTAAAATAAGTTACTAACCTCTCAGAAAATAACAGAGGAGACGGGGGATTTTGATAAATTTTCTTTATAATTTTTACTTATAACATTAAAATTTCAAGTGTAAAACAAGGAATGTTAGTTTTTAAGTAATATAATTTGTACTATTTTTCTGTTCAGTTAACTTTCAGATGATAACTTCTGCTCTTAAGAGCTTAAATAAAATTATTTACATCAACAGATAAAAAAAACAAGCCCATGAAATACTTTATACTAGTTTATAGTGTTACATGGGCTAGTTTTTTTTATTGGGTTGGTATTTGTTTATGTAACCATAATAAACATAGATCTGCAAATAATATTAGTCTACCTCAAATAACTTAGTACAATGTATAATTATTCCATTCTACATAAATATGTTCTTTTAATAACATTGTAATGGCCACATTTAAGATAAGCAGTGTTTATTGTAGTTTTGTTTTTTTTTTATTTATATTTAAGCTGCCAAAATGACTCTGCCCTGCCTGATGGAAAGCATGAGCAGAATCCAAGAGTGGTGGTCACCATCCTCAATGCGAAAAAGAACAATACAGCATGGTGACCCACACTATGGCGGCCTAGGGGGAAGGGGGATGGTGAGGGGGATAGGGGCGTTGGATTGGGGTATGGGCCTCCGGTATCCTCACTCACTCGATGAAACACAGCGTAAGTGCTGTTTCACACCGGTTTTCTGTGAGGCCGTGGTATCACTCCGGTCGAGCCGGCCCATTCATGCCGAAGCGTGGCTCTCCCACGGTGAATTGTTGTTTGTGATTTTTATTGTAAGAATCTTATGTTATTGTTATTATGTTATTATGTAATCTTATGTTATCTTATCTTATGAATCTTATGTATTCATTAACGTTGTTGTACTTAATTATTTGTCCTTAATAGGAATCAAACATAGTATGACCTCTTGCTAAACGGTTTCTAAATCAAACGTGAATAAATAAATATATCATTGATTGAAGAATATCAGAATTTTAAAAACAAATTGCAATTATTTTGCTGTTTGACACTTTATATTATCAGTGTAATCTATGTACATGCTTCATAAAATTGTGAAAAACAGATTCTCTAACTATAAGTCAGACCCTCTAATGATATTAATGGAAATGTAGTGTAAACTAGACAGAAAATTAAATATCTAGTAATTAGGAAGAAAGAACCATTAAATTTAAAAACTAAATAAAAGAAAATGAGCGAATGCCTCGGGCCAGCACCGAAGGCAACAAAACAGTGCGCAACCTTGCGCAGATGCAATTTGTAGTAGACACGGTACCCTCTGTCGGCTCGGTACTTCAAAGAAATAATAACATACGATTACGTATCTCCTTTTATCCCCTTGTACTTTACGGCGCGGCGTGAACGCTTTTTCTTTAACATTCAACTACAATAAAACCTGTTCTTTCCCGTGTATCGCATATCGGACGGACGGTTAAAAAGTGATCCCGAATTAATAGCTACAAAGTGTGATTATTAGATTGTACGCGTTATAGATTATACACACGTGGACTGAATAACGTATGAACATTTAATAACAGGTTTCAATCAATTTTTTTTAATGATGCTAAGAACTTTGGCGGTGATGCCGCTTCATCATCATCATTCTTAAAAATTACGACTATATCGAAAACAAAATTGGTAAAATTTAATTTTGGTTATAGTCAATTAAACATAGCATTTCGATTTGTTCTTTCGGTTGTTGAGTTGTAGTGCCGTGGCATTGCTACGTATATTAGAGATCGACTTTCTGTCCAATTTTGAATTTTTGAGTACATATTGTTTTATTTACTGACCAGTATATCTCGAACTTTCATTGTATATATAGTTTTTTAACACAACAGGTCAAAATGCCTATATAGGTACTGAACCATTATGTTATGTAAAAGTTTCTACAAACCTACTTTGACATCTTAACACAAATTGTTGTTGTTGTTGTAAAAAAATGTTAGCTTTGTGCGCGTTCTCTAGAAAATATGGGTACACATTAAATATTCCAAACAGGCTACCTATATTTATATTTATCGAAAGTAAGTATAAAATTTGCCACCATTGAAGTTTATATTGAGGGGTGCAGAAACCTCAAAAAAATAATAATGAATTATTATCGAATTTCGACCATTGAGCGACCACTAGTTTGTTTAAAAGGAGATATTTTGGCACGTATACGAATAGATTCAATGGTAAAGGTAAAAGGAACACATTTCTACTAAATACCGTATGGCATATTTAGTGAAAGAGTCAGTCACCCCGCCAACCACCAGCTGTCACACCGCGAGATCGAGTGCTGTGAATTCGATGCCCACGTACCGCAATTATTTTCGTGATTCACAAGTAATTGTTTCCAGTCTGGCTTTAAATTATGGCAAATGTGTTTGCATTGAAGCGATTTCAAAATTATTTCTATTAAATATAACAACAATCTGAGCCCTACGGTGTTACCCGCGCTTGTATAGGTACAAAAACAGTTTGGTGTAACGCCACGGGGCGAAGCTAGTAAAAAAATTAGTTTATATTATTCCTTATATTATCATTTATTTCAGAGAAAGACCCGTCAAAATCCGTCCAGCTGTCTCAGATTCCGTATTTTCCGGAACAAACAGACAGACAAACATTTTTACCATATCTATACACTTTCATATGCATTTATTGAAAAACTGATAATTTAAAATTACAAACAGACACTTCAATTCTATAATCTGTATACAAGATCTGTATTGATGTATAGATTTTTTCATACATATTAAAAAATATATACTTAAGACATTACAAAAATAAAATTAAGGCAGTATTGTGCGGTTAACATTGGCAGAATTAGGCAATGCCACTGCAGCAAATCGCCTATTGAGTTGGTCGACATTTGCTTTTTTTATTTTATTATTGGTCTATAAAAACATTAAAATCTTTAGTTTAGCTGCTTACTGTTGAACAAGATAAAATGATGAAGAAGATTTAGCACGTGTATATTTTAATGTTTGTACATTTTAATGATATACAATAAAAGATGAAAGAGTACAATTAACTAGTTAATACCGCATTGTGCAGTTATTAATAAAAGGGATTTAACAGAATCGGCGATCATCAAAGGGATTTAAATGATATCAATAGCTTGTGCTACCGCGGGGCCGATCCTTTGTCGGCGCGCTCTTGAGCGGCTACATCACAAGCGACAACTCTGCCTGGCTCGATCCATTACTGGATTTACTGCGTGTAGGTATAAAGCGGACATCAAAGGCGCCGACAACTATTGCGTCACGTGCCATCAACGTTTGGCAGCCTCCTGGCAAATAGGTGGCAAAAAGTGTTGCCGTCGAGATTTACTCATTTTAGAGTGGAGTGATCAAAGGATTTCCATTAATAATTTACAGCGATAAAACGTTTTTGAGTTTTGTATCAAAATGAAAAAAAATAATTAAATCGAATAAAACCGGTAAGCGCGAAAGTACCAGTTATACATATCATGTATAATTGACCCCTTTTAGAAAGGTAATAATTACTACGTGCCTACAAAGTTAAAAAAAATACTCAATTCATTTTAAAATCTATACTTAAGTTAATATAATTGAATGTTTGTCTGTCTGTCTGTTCGTTACGATTAACCTCTGGAACGGCTGGACTGACAGGACTATCATTGGAAGATGATAAAAGGAGGATTTTTTTAACCCATTGCGAAAGCAGGAGGGTTATGTTTTTCGAGTGTATGTATGTATGTACATTTCTTTGCCACGCTCTAGAGCCTAAATGGCTTGTCGTATTTTTATATGAGTGGTGTAAAAAAAAAAAAAAAGATTTTTGGAGCCAAAAAGTAATCTTAAAAAAATGATTTTAAAATACATCGAGTGTGGTATCAAAATAAATAATTTTGAACGGTGATTAGGAATATATATAACGTATATGTTTTTTTATATGTGATATTGATGCAGTCCGGTTTTATTTTTTTTAAATTCATTACTTGTTTTTTCAATGTAATTTCATTATTGAACCGCACTTCTTGTGATCCACAAGTTATGTTTTGTATGTTGTCTAGGGGTTTTTGTGTCTGGTTCATTAATGTATGTAAAGTGCTACGCGACACATAATATAATCGCAATGCTGAAATTCTGTAATAAATTATGTACCTCTATTTAAATAAATAAAGAATACATTATATCTAATAAATAAATAAATAAATATTTCGGACATCTAACATACAACGCCATCAAGTCCCAAACTAAGCAGAGCTTGTATTATAGGTTGCTAGACAACTGATATGAATACATAAATACATTTTTTTTTGTAAATACATATTTATTATACATAGAAAACACCAAAACTCCGAAACAAATTTTTGCAGATCATACAAACATTCGGTCCGACCCAGGATTCGAACCCGAAACCTCATGGGCAGCAGTCGCGTACGCTACCATTGCATCACCGAGGCAGTCTAATGATCCGTATTTTAATTCAAGGGGGATTGTTTCCCGGAATACAAATTCTTGTCACATTTAGTTTGTGGCAGAAACTGTTTTCATGCCGATGAAAAAATTATGAATGGTAATTAAAAGCTTTGTAGAGTAGTTACGACCAATATAAAGAAAGAAGAGGAATGTACTACGAATTGACCCTACATTTTGAGCTCAATGGGTATTTTTCCCAGAACACGAAGAGGTGTCTTAATGATTTCGTGGAAAAAACGATGAAATTTAAATCCGTATAAAAGCTATAGAAGCTAATGAAACGTTCGATTATCAAGGTCAATCAAGACTTGGTCAATTTTGGAGTGTGGTGGGTGGATCGAGCGTGTCACAGTCTATCACATTTTATTTTATTATTGAATGTGACACTTTTACCTGAGTATTCGTTAGGCCGTGTTCTTCTTCTTTTGATGATATGGCAATCAGCCGGATCAGCTATTTCTGCCAATGTCAAGTATTTCGAGTCTTCAATTCTAAGTCTTCGAGTCTTCAAGTCTTCGAGTCTTTCAAGTCTTCGAGTCTTTCAAGTCTTCGTCGTGATGGAGTTAATGATAAAAATTATAAAAAATGTGGATGACATGAAATGGGGACCGTCTTTTGAAAAAACAAAAAACGATCTCCGTTAGGCCGTGTTTCACGGGTTAGTGATAAGTTACAGATAGCTTATCTGACAGATGGTTTGACACAATTTTGACACAATTGACAGTTTTTATGGAAATACATTAAATTGTCTGTCAGAAAAGTTTTCCAACATTTATCTGTAACCGGTGAAACAAGACCTTAATCCACTAAAATCAAGAAAATATCAGTAAATTACGGTAGTAAGCGTATCTATCTCTCAACAGAACTTTGCCGCGAGGCTTTTTAAATGCAGATATTTGTAAATGTAGAGCTGTGCGTGAAGCTGTTAAAAAATATACAAAAAATAAAGGGCGCGGAGCCCTCGCCGCCGGCCAGTGATACGATACTCATCTTTGTGTCTTTGATCTTTCCGCTGCTGCTATTTACTACGCTGTGCATTCGGGATCGATGCGTAACATTTCACAGTAATTATACCAACCTATGAAATTATCTATGGCAACGCTGGTGTAGCTTGAAACTTTTTAAATCATTGCTTTCGTAAATTAAGTCCGATTTGTTACCTGTACGTCAGAATTTTGTCAGAACACAAGAATGGTAAGCCCTCACACAATGAGATATAAAATGAACTTATTTTTTTTAAACTATACTATTACGCTATGGTGCATTGGTGCACAATCAACAGTTGAGTGACATGCAAAGAGTTTCCGGTACTTAATATGGCGATGGGTCTTTGAAAAACACCGCCAGCTCCGCCGAGCGATTATCAAAGCCGCCGCATTTACCGCCAGTAATGTAGCACATAACGCTTCGTGCAGAATTGAAGTGGCAACAAATAACGATTACTAAACAATATTAAATTTTACTTAATGATTTTATTTACCGGTATTCTCAAATACTGGTTTTCGAACATTTTAATTCTGACGACCAGTGTTTTGGTTCCAGGGTTGCCATAGAATGGCCATAGACAATTGTATATAATTATATAGCTTCCGTGTGTGTATGATAGAGCCACATGGTAGGAAGTAGCCATACGCAGACGTTC
Organism: Hyphantria cunea; assembly: GCA_003709505.1. Lineage (NCBI taxonomy): Eukaryota > Metazoa > Arthropoda > Insecta > Lepidoptera > Erebidae > Hyphantria > Hyphantria cunea. The sequence goes on from PKRV01002605.1 coordinate 4,221,055, forward strand.
CCCTCTGCTAAATTATTTCATCTCTTTCCAACACAAAGGGAGGATCCTCCGACCAGACCAGGTGGTCATGCCTGACGAGGCACTGCCCGAAGGTTGATGTTGGGATGTTGTATATATGTTAATCGGCGTGAGAACTTTATTGCGCGATTTAGGTATGGTAGTTTTTTAGTTTCCTTCGTTACATATGGCGCTATAGTGTATTTTTCTTGTTGCGTTGTATATGGAAGTCGCCACAGTCCTACTGTTTATATGACACAGAATGCATATTTACTCATGTGCGTGAAATTCTGAATATTTTGTTTTAATTATTTTTAGCTGAGCCCCGTGATGTTAAGGCGAAGCTAGTCTGAAAATGTAGCCTAAGTTACCAATTTACTCGTTATATCATCAGCTATCCAGTGAAGGTCCCGTCAAAATCGGGCCAGCAAAGCCAAACAGACAGACAGTAAAATAATTGCTTCTTTGTGAGGGCCCGACGCTGCGGCGCCCAGGCGGGACACACCGCCAGCGTGTGCTGGGCCGAGTCCTCACAGTTCCCTCCTGGCGAGTGCAGGTACTTCCCGAAGCAACCGTGCCCGGAAAGCACTTGCGTCAGTCGGAAGGAAAGGGTCCCGTGCTGCTGCCATGCCCTGCTCGAGGATACCGGCTGGAGAGCCTCCACGGTGGCGAAGATAGCACGAGCCTCTAGCCAGGACGACCAACGAACCATCGTGGCTCGACGGCGGCTTCACGCCACTCGCGTACCTCTTCGGTCACCTTTCGATAAACTTCGGCGAGCACTTTCGCCTCCAAATCCCATAATCCAGCCCTTCCCCCCATCCCCCTCTTGTGACGCCTTTGGCGTTGCGGGTGTCCACGGGCGGCGGTAATCGCTTACCATCAAGCGATACGCCTGCTCGTTTGAACCCTATTCCATAAAAAAAAGATGCGTTAGTTCGTAGTGACAGGCGATTTTTTTTGTATACAATATGTGTAAGTGAAGAAATAAAAGAATTTACATGTATGTATTTGAATTTTAATTAAAACCGGTGGCTTAAATATTTCATGTTTAGGTAAAATGATCACTAATTAAAAATGTGTTAAATTACAATCATTACATAAAATATTTTACCTTAAAATAGATCAAATAATTATTTAATGATTTGAATATTACGATTGACAATTAATAAGTATAGATGTTATAAGTACAACGATTCTTTTCTGCATACTTACAAATTTTCATTTCGCGTTTCAGGCGCTTCAAATTTCATTTTATGATGACAAAATGGTCTTTTAACATGGTCCCCTTACTATTTGTACTAAAATTTATCAACACTGTTTCGGCGGTTATGACTTAAACACATGACAATATATCTTGGTACATAGGTGCCTAGAATCTTATATAGTAAATTTGACACCTTGGAATTTTTGATCAATAAAATGTAGTATACAATAAAATGATTATTATGAGGGTGTAATCTGTTCGTTCAGCTGCACATTATGGCTTACTGAAAAAAAACTACTTGAGTAAAAATCTTCCGGATAACAGTAGTTAATGGTCATATCGACAACGGTCCTTTTCATGGGTCTGATTGTAGAATAAAAGAATAATCGGTAAGCCGGAAATTATGCTACTGTGTACTACCTGCGTATGCGGAACTTAAAAGATTTTTTTAGACACCCGAGCACTAATTTAAGCAGCAGGATTTTACTAAGTAGTAGGGGGTGGATCTACATCCCAGTAATTTAAGCGAGATTCGTTTTGCGAAACACTATTTTAGAAAACTGTAAATATCTACAATTATGACATTGTCTTATGAGCAACATTTCATTTGGAACCTGTGGTATTTGCCTTAATATACTCCTATAAGGACTACGTTCCGTTCCATGAAAAAACCAACGACAAATTGACTATTTCGAGGCGTGGCCGGCGGAGGCGGCGGCATTCAAAGGCCGCCATGATCAAAGGCACCGCCATCGAGCGGCCTTAGCTTTGATCTCACCGCACGAAGTGCAAATTATGTTATAAAGACAGTGAGTGGCGCGGCCGCCGAGCAGTGCACTACTAATTAATTCAACCCGTTGTGTTCCGATGCCCGTCAGGTTTGACACGCCACATTGCTGGCACACCACGCCAGCCAGCACTCTGCCATGCGCCATCAAACGCATCGCACCGTTTCGTTGCATTGGAGACGCACTCCACAATAAACACTCATTTCACGTTTTTATTTATACGGAACATGTATTTATTCATTTAGGTCACACACAGGAATAGTCTTTAATGAATTCGGTTTATGAAGTTTTTGACCGTAAATATATTATATAAAAATTAACATTGACGAGTCTATTCATCTAGTGGTGAGTGAACCTGACTGCTAAGCCGGAGGTGCGATTCCTATCCAGGACAAATATTGTGTAATGAGCAGTGACCACGGTCAATTGTTCTATGTATGGATATAATTAATTTATTTTTAATATATATGTATTTGGAAATGTGTAATTATGTTTGTCAGCAGGCTGGTTTCCATGGTACAGACTCTAATATAAAACTATACCTATGGGATAATATGGCCGTATGTGTGATGTTGTTAAAATATTATCAACCGTGTGATCATTCATTCAACAACGCAAACTGCAAAGAAAAAAAATCGATGCGATATTTTGAAACAAGATACCGGTGAATTTTATTAATAAATTAATAATATGTTAAACAATACTAATTCAAAATATTGTTGTTAAAAAGTATATAATACTAAAATGTATCAGACATTGTATTGCCAATGATTGCATAAAATTCGCTTAATTTAATGCATTTTTTTTATAAAATGTTGAATGTTCAATTGAGTATCGATTTCGCGTATTTTCCTGAAAAAATTGAAATATGATTATCTACCCAGGGTTTTAAGGATTTCGACTGTTTCGTACAGAGAAATGGACTTGAAAAAGTAGGTATATTTATAAATTTATGATCCAAGGAAGTTAGAAACAATAAAAAAGACAAACACTATAACAACATATAGGTACATAATATGCTAATGTGTCTGTGTGAATTGACATATTAAAAGTCACATGACATGATTTCATTATTAGATATCGTAACAGAAAAAAACAATCTGGCTTGTAAATAAGATATCATTATCACATTTAATCCAAAATGGATTATAGGTTGAAATGATTGATTTAGTTTAATCCATGTTCATTTTAGTTTAATCCTCACAATCAGTGATAAACGGCTCATATATTCATGTAAAAGTTCCAAATAAATTCAAGGAACAAGCAAGACTGTACCTACTTTATTTGCTGGAAAGTATATTCATACGTTGTGGACCACTTATAAGTAGGAGATTCGTTTTAATGTCCCATTGAGTTGCACGTTTAATAGAACAACGTAATATCCGAACAGTTTGTAGTAAGAATGCTGAGAAATGGTGGGGTATGAAAATAGTGGGGTTAGAAAGAAGATATTACTATATCTTCTACAAAAATTAAGAAAAAGGAATCTGTGATAGTTTGGGTATGTGAAAAGAATGACTGAAAGACGAAAGGCATAGCCTAGTGTTTACGAGTTCTTTGACCAGAACCGTTGTATACTGAAGAAGGACATACGATGTCGTACGTTAAAAGTATCCGTAATTAGTGTATGAAAAGCCTTATAAATGAGGAAGAGTCGGGAGGAGCAATATTATTGTGTCTATTGACATCATTCATTCCCTATCAGCATTAAATCAATATGTAGGATGTTAGATTACGATTACTATTACATATAAATACTAGCCTTTTTGAATCAATTGGAGTTCATTAAAAAACATTTGTAATATGGCCAGACAATTTGAAAAATAATGAAGCTTTAAACTTTTTTCAAATTCCGCAGTCATTATAAACAGTGCACTTAATTTATTCATTGAGTCCAAAACATATAAACAAGAAAAAGCTTAACAAACTATAACCCGATTACATTTATTTTTTAATAAAAAATTTAGCCTATGTCATTCGGTCCATTTTTACGAATTTATTAACACCTCATTCATTAAAATCGGTACAGTATTTTAGTGGCTACGGTGGAACATACAAAATATACTACTACCCTTCCTTTGATCTTCGACGTAATCGGATAAAAATAAGGTGAGCCGTTATATATACAAACATATATGATGCCACTTTAAGACACCTCTTTAGATAAGTAGTAAAATTACTGTGCTGTTGAACTCGCACCGGCTTTAAAGCTTTGAAACGCGGAAGGCACATTGTCTCAGAATACCAAGGCCACTTTATTTTGTTCGAGCAATTTATTGGCATTAAGCACTGGTCGCTTGTAAACAATAACCGGTTCTAAGATGGTTAGAAGTTTTGAGTGTTATTTTGCGAAAGCTGAGTACCGATAGGGCGGCATCTCAGAGTCAGTCAAACAAATTAAGCTGAGGTCGTTCGTTGTTAAGTTAAAGACGCTGTGAAGCAGGCGGGCGACTTCGGGAGGCGAGCGATGCAAGGCGCGCGGGACGTGACGCGGGACGATCGAGAGCCGCGGAGCCGCGTGCGTCGACCCGTGCCGAGCTTTGATCATGCCGCACGTTCGGGCCAAGCCGTCCGACCACTGTGCCGCCGACGATGCCGCAAACCTTTTCGACCATCCGATCTGTATCCATTTACCTACCACACGCACGTAGGTATCTCACTAAGGTTTGTCTTTAACCTTCGCCCACACTGATTTTCTACGCTGTATCGCCTGTTTCATAACAATTAATATGAATGTGTAGGCGGTCGTCAGACAACAATAGGTTGATTCTTCACTGTTCTTTCCTAATTTGTTAGTAAATTCACGTGTGACATTAAGTATTATCGTATCTGGAACCAGGCGGAGTGGGCACGTGTACGTCAAGTCGAGCTCAGAAAAATTCTTCCGAAAATATATTTCCAAATTTGGTTGGCATATAGATAAATGATGCTTTAAAATCTTTATCTCAGCATTACAAAACAGATTGACCTTCTTTGATGTTAAGACAGTTATTCTAGTCGTCAAATGATACGATCGCAGCCGGCGGCCGCCATCAGATACAGAAGAAGTTGTATAAATAAACATGGGACGAGCGACAAGAGATCCGATACAAGAGTTACTCGGAAGCGCTATTTCCGACATTCTACGAAAGTGTCCCCTTTAATAATAACTATTCTGTTAATGTACTCGGAACTGACAATAGATAAAACAACGAAAATTGTTTGATGTTATAATAAGAAAGTGTTAATGTGGTAGACATTTCAGGTGTCAGTCACAATCACAATATGAATACGTACTTACATCATGTTTCTCTCTGGGTGTCTTATGTCAAGTATCGTATCATATTCATGAAACAACAATGCTAGTTCTAGACGTTCTAGTTGTCTAGAAGCGCTAGGTTCATGTTGTCAATTTACGGCCGTTTTCAATAACCTATCCTCAGTTTTAACTAGAAATAGGTTATTGAACGGGGTCCGAATTTATCTTAAAAGTTTAAGTACCTGTTTGATCTTTTTTGACAACTAAAACTTGTCAAAAAAAATGATCTTGCAGATCATTTAAAGTACCTATTAAAGAAAATCGATTTAAAAAAAGAGACTATCTCCAGTTTTAGCTAGAGATAGGTATTATTGAAAACGGCCGGCCGACTCGTAGGTGATCGTAACTAGCTCATCATTTTCTTAGCCTTTATTATTCCCAAGATTTGGGGTGGGTTCAACCGGTTTTACCTGAACGTGAGTTTTTACACGGCGCGACTGGCATCGGACCTCGGCAATCCTGAAGGTGAACTGAATTCGAAGGTTGAACTAGTTGATAGTATATTTCGAGTGGGCAGGGCGGCAGCACGGGACCCTTTCCTTCCGACTGACGCAGGTGCTTTCCGGGCACGGTTGCTTCGGGAAGTACCTACACTCGGTCGCGCCGAGGGAATTGAGTCCCGCCTGCCACCACTGCGACTGCAGTGAGGACTCGGCCCAGCACAAGCTGGCGGTGTGCCCCGCTTGGGCGCCGCAGCGTCGGGCCCTCACTGCAGTCATCGGAGGAGATCTCTCGCTACCGGCCGTCGTACGCTCCATGGCCGGCAGAGCAGTTTTATCAGCGCCTCATGCCGCCCTGAGTGTGGCCGCGAATGGTGTTTCCCCCCCCATCCGCTTCACAGTCCAGCCGCGAGGGGGCGACGTTACGCGTGTGCCGTACGTCTCCTAAATTGAGAGGCTACCATCAGACGACGGAGCCCGCTTTAGTGCGGGCAGGTGCTGGGAGGGGTTCGGATGGCGTAAGAAAGCGGTTCCCGGATCTCTCCCGTCTTAGGCGAAGAGTGGCACACCGTGTGGTTTTAGTCGGTTCGATTCCGACACACCGACCCGCCGCAAACCCCGGTGGGGTGAAGGCCCGAGGGGGTTTCCACACGTAAAAAAAATAAAAATGTAAAAGAAAAAAAAGCTGTCAGTATATTTGAGGGCAATAGATCTTGTAGAATGGGTATTAGATTAGAATAAACACGGATTTAACATAAACTACACTTATTTACCAAAATAGAAAAATGGTAAATTTGTTTAATCGATTTTTTCAAAATTAAAAGTTTTAAAACGTAAGAACCTAGTTATACCTACATAATATTTCGGAAAAAGTTAAACCCCCAAGGAAATTACGTAATCTAATCAGATGACTAATATTATTTTAGCTTTGATTATCTTTTCATATAACAGAGTTAACTGTGTTCGTCTGAAGCGCACTCGAGTTGGATAAACAGAGCGGTATTTCATAAAGTTTTTAACTTACAAACTATCCAGTGTTAGTATGTATTTCATTGTTTTACTTATCAGAGCTATCCCTGGTGTTACACAGTCGACTCGAGAGCAGGATCTCTTTATTTGTTTAGTTTTCTTTCTCATGACAAGAACACCGCTTTACTATCGCCCTTTATCTATCAACTTGTGTAAATACCCCGGAATCATTGCTTTAGCGTAAATAAAGGAAGACCTTTTATCAAGAACGTGTAAACATTAAAGAAATTATTATCGGCAGAGTGTAAATAGAAAAATAATCACGGTTAAACAGAATCTATTTATTTTTTATAGACACATTAGGCTTGTAACAAGTTCGGTAAAGTTAGTGAGTAATGCATTATCCACTCCTAGTTAGCTATTTATTTTATTAAGCTGATAATGTTCATTCGTTCTAATGCGAGATACATGAGGTTTTATAAATACATTTTTATTTTTGTGAGTAGTAGCCATGGTAGCTTGTACGCCACCCGAAACGCGAAATCTCACAGTTTTATTGAAATCAGTTTATAATCATTGCTTGTCGTTATTTGTCACTTGGCGTCAAAATACAAATTACCGGTATTTTATTGAATTGGAGCTACTTAAGTGTTGAGGAGAGAGAGAACCAATAATTTTGATGGATTACCTCTAAATCCACTTGGTGAATTTCTTTTATAAATTTTCAATTTTTGCTAGCAGCTTTACTCGCGTAAAATTAAGCCAAACGCTCATAATGAATCCTTAAAATCTTCGAAAACTGTATTGTGCTTTTTTCTGCCCGGCTCGGGAGATATTATAAAAACGTTTAAAGTTACCAGGATCACTAGTTATAAGTTAATCGGTTATACCGTTTTTTACTTGAATAAAATATCTGCTTGCTTATAATTGTAAATGAAAATAATTTGGTAAATTACTCATGCACATGTACTCATACTAAAACTAGTGCAAAATATGATACTTAGAAACCTATATACCGCTCCATGGTTCATTACCAACAAAGAATTATACCAACAGCTCGAGATGAGTACTGTACAGGAGGAAATTGGAAAATGTACCCAGACAAACGAAGCCAGACTTAAAAGCACCCCAAATGCACTAGCTCCCCAGCTAACAACACTTAGCTATAGTAAAAGGCTGAAGCGAAAGGACATACTAGCCAAATAAACTTACTGTAACCACTAGGTTTAAGGACGAGTAGATCTTTACTAATAAAGAAACACGCTATGACAACATCCATAGAACTCACCTGCTTATAGCCTATTGCAGAATAACAAAATAAAAAAAAAACCTACATTCTGAACTAGTCAAGATCTGAAACCGTAATATGTTATTCTAAAACATCAGCAAACACCGGTTCGCTTAAGTTTTAAAACTTAAAAATTTAATCAGGTCTCTATGGCATCATCAAGATAACTGAATATTGATGTAATTTTTTTACCTATAAGTGTTCTCTCGAAGACGGGATTTTTTTAATAAGTATGCTCAGTGTCAGTATTTGACAGATATGTTAACGCTGATTTAGAGGAGGCATAAAAGCTATCTTTAAAATAAACATAAAATCGTGTTCAATAGCTACAGGATCGGATTGTGTTTGCGGAAGTGAGCGGTGCCGTTTCAATAAGAATACGCTCGGAGCTCACCGTGCTCGAGGCATACGTTTGGATTGTAATGTAAGCCGCGGGGCTCGATATCCAATTCAATTGAATCGCATTCAGCTAAACTAAAAAACTCAACTTTGTTGTGACAAGAGAACGCTGAGAACGGGCGAGTTAACATGATTCCGTCGAAAATCGCATCCTGTTCTTTAGGTTTTATTAGCGCCGGTGAGCGCATTCGCGTCCGGTCGTGCGCGTTATAATCATTTCTGTCCAAATATTGATCTTTTTTCGCTTCCGTTCCATTTGATCGTACGGAAAAGGGTGGATTTTTGTTCAGAGGGTAGTAATCAATACTCTGCCAACACCCCATTTATAATAGTACGTGATATACCTTTCCGAATAACTAGCGAACAAAGACAAAACAAAAGGCAATACAACGCAAGCCACAACTCATTTCCGACCCGTAAATTGATCCCCAAGTGTGGTGGCTAAGTATTATTCTTCATTGTAAAATATAACCATGTATTGACGCGGCTATGTTTTACAATATGAAATCAGTAAGATATTGCAACATAAATATTTTCCTGAACCAGGTATGGTAGTAATTTCTATTTTAGCATACAAAACAATTGTGTACGATTGATCTTTTTAAGTGAGACCTATGAAATCACATAAGTATTTAACTATAAAAAATTCTTTATGATGTTTATAAATCATGGAATTCTATAGTACCTTTTGTTATTTCTATAAAGAACATAAAAACGAAAACATTAAAATAGCGATTATGGGTCGATGTCTCTTCGAATATAGGAATCGGGGATAATTTAGTACACATATAAAATATACCATAAAATTTTATTAACGCCTTTGTATTGTTTAAAAGGTTTTCTTATGTCTTGTAAATACACTCTGTATAACTTGGTTCATCATCAACATCATTGCTGGGCTCGGGCCTTTCGAATATTTTACTCACGTGGGAGTTACAGGTTTCAGGGTTTACAATCAAAATCAATATCTAACTATGACAAAATTAGAGTAATAGGGTCGCCTTTGTACATGTCCAATTAATGATTTCTTGGTAAATGTTCGATGTCATTCTTTCTCCCCTTGCCAATTACGAAGGTTTTAGACGTTTTCATATATCTGCTATCTAATTCGCTGTCTGACCGTCTATAGTGATTGCCTATTATACAACACTATTGTAATGGATTATGGATGAATGAATTGATTTGATATTTCAAAGTCCGTCTAGGTATAAAGAGACGAGAAAAAAAAACATTTTTATAGACATTAAAAAGTTTCTAAATGTTTGTCTGCTGTTAAAGTTTTTTTAGTAGGTAATAAGATTTAATATTGGAGAATATAATGAGGCGTTTTATCACATTTAGTCTATCTTTCAAGTAATAACTCGTACTTCTACTGGTTAGGTAAAAAAAAACCATGAAAAATAACTCTTTGTTTTTTTATAGCTCTTTGTATCGAAATCTATACCGTTTTAGAGTTTCTAAGTAATTTCCATTACGAAATCGAGGAATTTTAGCTAGCAATGTGAACACAATGAGTCGATTGTTAGTCAGCGGCGTACTGTCATGTTAAACGAAGCGGCGTATAAGGTGAGTCAGATGATAATGAAATTTCTGGGAACAACCCTTGTGTCCGTAGGGTGTGTTGCGAGTAATGTCGCGGAGGGGGCGGCGACCGGCTCAGCGCGGATCATCCATCACTCTGCGGGGGTGCAATTAGGCGAAGTAGATGTGCTGACACGAATGTGCCGACGGTCACCGCCGCGCCGCCGCCTATGCGCATACACTACACTCATCACTTGACGTTCCACCGAATTATCTCTCCGTGCATAATGGTACACTCAACATTTACGTAATTATCAATGACTATAGCTATGGCCACACTACGGACGGCTTGAAATGTGACACCTACTTATTTCCCATAAATTTGAACTGCAACGATTTCCATATATATGTCTATGTAAGTAGATAATATAATAACAAATATTTCGGACATCTAACACACAACATATTTAAGCATAGGAAACACCCAAACTCCGAAACAAATATTTAAAAAAGAAAATTGTTTATATTTTCAAAAATATTTTGTGGAAAATTTTCTCCAGCACTAACGTAATTTTTAAAATCATAGTGTAAGTTAGAAGATAGTTGTGGCAGTATCCACAGCACGGGTATCTAAGCGAATTAAAAAAAAATTAAAGCTGTAGTACCTCAATAGGTTCTTATACAACATTGTAGTAGCTGCATCAGAATATTTTCATATATTGTTTTTTAATATAGTATACTATAACAATGCTTTCGGCATATATTTAAGCCAAATTATATAACTGATACTTATTTGTAAGTAGTAAGCGAACATATTGTTGACTACAACATATGTTATGTTATGTGTTATGTACGTTTAATGCTAATTATAATTTAGCTAATACACAGAAGCAAGAAATATAACTAAAATTCTAAGCTTAGTAAAATGAGGGGAGTCCGTCTCTGAGATGGAGACACCGCACGTGCGATCATCTACCTGTTATTTTTTATCAATATAAAGTTTGTCTATTGATAAATATTTTCTATTGGCTTGCATTATTTTTCCGGTTTCTCCTCGATTGAGCAAAGTGCATATGCAATAATCATAAATAAATTAAAAAAAAAGAATTAATGTTTATGGAATTATGCCCTTAGAAAAACAAAACACGTGAGTGGCATTGACAGTTATCAAACATTCCATAATAACACTACTCATGCTTTTACATTAACTATCTTTTGTTATCTATTACACTAAAATCCTTTAATAGCTTCCATTTAGAGGGATCGAGATTGGTTAGTTGTGGTAGGATCTATTGATTATCGGTTCGTTAAGGTTAATTCCCATTAAAATTCGACAAAAAGTTAATGTCCATCCGGACGATAGCGGCTGAGGGGTGGTTGGTGGGGGAGGAGGTAGTGGCAGGTCGGTAGCAGCCGCCGATTATCCGCCGATAAGACACAAAAACAACTTTTTGATTTATGAAGAAAGCTCAAGAGGCGGCTACCGGGCGCCGCGCCGCGCCGTACGCTGAGCGCTTTTAGCGGTGCCAACGCGCGCCGGCTCGGCTGTTTAGTGAAGTAACAAACAGTTTTTTTGTTTGCATCGACTTATCCTTATAGTTGTTCTTAAATTGTAAAAGATTTTGGATGGTTTTTTTAAAATCATAATTGTATGTACATACTATAGATATTATTTTAATAATTAATACTTTTCTGAAATATTTGAACATGTCAATCTCGCAAGCTTAACTTTTCCCCTAAACATTATGTTGCAATGATTTCGCTCTTAAAATGAGGAATCGATCATCTTTTTAATAGGTTGCCTTTGTTATATATTATTATAAATAGTAAATATTAGGCGCTCATAGCCCATTTGCACTCGGTGATTAGAATATCACCAACCAATCACTACACCACTACACAGGACGATAGTGTAGGTCATGAATAATGGTTTTCAATTGAGTGATCTGTGTAATATTAAACTTGAAAGTGGTAACTCTGGTTAGAACAAAGTAGGTACATATTTTCGCTTTATAAGCTTAATTCATTCAAAACTATTACGAAAGAGCACAAAAGTATACGGTTAAATTAGAAATTTAACCCCCTTATTCATAAACGTAATTTAACGCTAAAGAACGAATCTTTGCGATTTTCAACTTTAAGGTGATTAATTTTAAGTTGAAAATAACACGGACGCTTAATGTTTAATAATAAGGGGGTTAGAGTAATAACAAAATTTCGTATGCAATACAAAATTCTTAAAAATGAATGTTGAAATAGTCATTGCGAGTTTGAAGCGGGAAGTATAATAATGTGGGAAACCTAATAAACTACGCGTGGCCCGACACGCACTGCTTTGCCGAAGCCCTGATGTTTAAAATAATTCCAATCCATTTTCGCTTTTTTACAGATGAATTCTAAGTTAACTTTAACTTTTTCAGTTCACCACGTGCTGGGCTGGTCACATGTATTTGATTTCAACAACAGGCTTTATTTATTTATTTATGATGTATAAAGGTGGACTTAATGCCATGAGGTATTTTCTACCAATCAACCTTCAGGTGTCGCAGAAATATGATGCGGTAGGTGCAAGGACAAAATATTGAATTCGAAGTGAAAGTAATAATGAAATAACTAACATACACAAATATACTACAACATACATTAAATAAATAAAAAATAAATAAAAAAAGCCTTTTTAATTCCTGTAAATTTACAATGCTGTATATATTAGTATCGTTCTTATCCTATGTTATTATTACTACTTTTTTTATAATTTCATGTAAATATATATCAGTATCTTAACAATGCCCAAGATTGTAAAAGTATCCATGTGGTTACCACCAAATACACATATACGTGTGTATATGTGTATTTGGTGGTATATATCCTTAAATATATACACAAACACATGCGCACACATTTATTCACACATACACCCACAGAACTTAGTTCTCACATAGGTAATATTAACAATCTAATACTAATTAATAAATTGTTGTATAACCTAAACTATAAGTAACGTTAACATCTGTGTATTAAAAGGATAGGTACATTTAAGATCATATTATGACTATTTTGGCTACATGTAGGTATTCATAAAACTCATTTAATTTATAACTGTTATAGGTCTTCCTCGTGCTCTTTTGCCTAGTGAGCCCTTACAGAATGTCACTTTTTTTGGTCCATATAGGATCAGTTTGACTACATATATAAATACATGCATAAACATACACACATACAACACTACAAAAATATGTATATACACTAGCGTTGGGGCGGTATTGCCAATTCAATTTGAAGAAGTTCGCGTACTCTTTTCTTAAATATTAGGTCGTTTGTGGAAATCCTCATTTCGAGAGGAAGTGAATTCCGCGGTAGGATTGACTGCACATAGAAGGAAGAATTGATTAAGTTAGTGGTGTTAGAGCGGCATAGAAGAAGCAAGTTGTTTGTTGACCGAAGACTTCGGTCGTGCCTGGAACAAAGGAAGCGGAATTGTGGTACCAGGTATGGCAACGATGGAGAGTTCAGGAAAAAAAAAAGAGAAGTCAGAATACGACGACTACGGCCCTGACGAAATGGTAGCTATTGCAACTAAAAGAAGAAGAAGATTAAAAACGAATCGAATGCAGTTATTGAGAAGACGGCCTAGTTTATTAAGGAGGTCTGTATGCAGGTCAAAATAACATACATCACCATACTCGATCTAGGGAATGATGACTGCATTAGTGTGGCCTTGGTTTTAACAGGAAGGAAGTTCTTAAGATGATATAAAGCACGGAGACAAGAGGTGACTTTCTGACGTGTGTAACCTGTGCCCGTCAATCAAGTGACCAATCTATATATAATTCCAGGTTCTTTACTACTGCGCTCAGAGCTATAATCTCGTAGTTGTAAACAATTGGTGGATGACCGCCGTATCCAACCTGCTTAGCGTCAGCTTGCTCCCTACGATGACTTGACATTTGGTTGGATTAACCGATAACCCAAACCTCGCTGACCAACTCCTTATGAAGTATAAGTCTTTGTTGACTTGGTCAATAGCGAGTGAAATGTCCTCATACCTTGACTGTGTGTACACTTGTAGATCGACAGCGTATAGGTGATACGAACACTGAAGAAGTTAGGTTACGAGATTGATGATAATCAGGGAGATAAAAATCGATTGTAGTGACAGAGAACCAAATCGGCAATCTGTAAAGCACTCAACTAGAGGGTATATTCTACCTGCTTTTCACCGAATGAGTGAAGTTACCAGAGTTCAATCTCTTACCCCTACGTATGAGTAAACGGAAGGGCAATTTGTAAATTTTGAATTTATTTTTGTATGGCACAGAAAATTTTTAATGAAGAATCAAAAGAATATAAAAATAAAAAGAGAAGAATATTAAAACCTAGATTTTTTAGTATTAATGTAATAAAAATTATTCCCATGATGAGTGCAAAAAAAAATGCTACGCAGACGAATTCGCAGATGGCAGTTAGTTCTTTCAGTTAACATAAAAATAACCGAAAAATTTGAAATAATTGCCTGTTGCCTGCAAAGTTTTCTTTTTGTTTGTATAAGCATGTATTATTTTCACAAGAAAATAAAGTAAAATATCAAGATTCTTAATTGAATGGCAAGTGCATGTTTCAAATGATTGAGAATTCAGCAGTAATCCTCTTTCTTTCGCAGTCGGATAAAAATTACAAACGATGCTCGTACCTTAGGGGTTGTTGGAAGAGTTATTTGGGTTCATCGCAGCTTTTCAGCATCCTTCCATTCAACTAAGCGATATAAATACGAAACTTTTAGGAAAAAAGCCTTGGTCAGAATTTCTCGGCGCTGTGAAACAAGGTGAGCCGACCTCACCTAAAGGGCAAAGAGCCTAAGAAGAAAAAGAAGAATTAGGCAAAACACGGATTCTGTTTCTTTCAACCATGTTTGTTTCACCTACGGGACCAAATTACGTAGAACAACAATGTGGTGCTGAGTTTGCTTCAAGTTTTCATTCTCTTTGCAGTGAAGCAAAAAACCACCTGGTCAGCGTTGTACAATTTTTTTTTTTGTTACCTTTGTAAAAACCCCCTCCGACCCTCACCCCGCCGGGGTTTGCGGCGGGCCGGTGTGTCGGAATCGAACAGACTTAAACCATACGGTATGCCACTCTGCGCCTGAGACGCGAGAGATCCGGGAACCGCTTTCTTACGCCATCCGGACCCCTCCCAGAGCGTGGTACAATAGGCCAACCCTTTCTTTTTTACGAAAAGCTTATGTCCAGCTGTGGAGTATTAAAGGTATTAAATGATATAAGCATTTTTAGAACCCTTTTGAAATTATAAATAATGTTCTTTTAATAATCAGGTTTATTGTACATAGGCTGATTACTCACGGGCTACTATTTTCATTGGATTTTTTGTTTACTCACTTTGCGAAATTTACTCGCTAATTTTAGATTCAGAAAGTGTTAGCCCTGTCTTAAATATTTACTATTTTACTTTATTCATAAAGTAAAAGCTATAAGATTTATATAAATTTGGGCATACGATACGAAACAAATATGTGTCGACTTTCCATCACGTTTCGAAATCACTTAGACTTCTTTAATGGAAAAAATAATGAGAGTGTACCATAATGAGATTTATTTAAATTTAAATTGTCGACAGGTGTTAAGTCAGACAGCGCTAGCGGGGAGTCGACAAGTCAGTCGTACCGCGGCCAGATTTTGAAACATATGTAAATGAGGCAGGCGGCCGCACAAAGGCACCGCCGCACCGCGCGCCGCATCTGCCGAGCGCGCCCTACCCTTTTATTAGCTACGCTTTAATTTCACATTAATGTTAAATAAAAATTCCTTAAATGAGTTATTGTAGATTAAGATTGAACTATAGAATTATTATGCACATTATTGTTGTCTTAATTTTTGAATATTTGTTAGCGATTATATAAGCGTTTGGTCAGATACCTCTATTTCGACAATGCTGCTGAAGATAGCAGCATTTATATAGTAATACATTTAAATAGCAGTCATTGTAATTATTTTCAGGTAGAAGATATTTACAAATTAAAAATTCATTTAAGAAAGACAGAATTTTTTTTTTATTAATTTATGTCTTGTCCAGCTTTTACTTAAATGCATTAAAAAAATCGAGAGAACAACCTTTGACCTTAAAACCAAATTGTTTTTGTAAATTCATACAGACTTCAATCTCTAAACACCTGTTCAATCAATAGAAATAGAGTTTTTAGAGCTATATCAGCTTTTAGTACCTAAAACTTAAATGATGTCGTTTCAAATCCACCGCATCTCTTGGTCATACCACTATTGGTACGGTGGGTCTCTTAAAGTTAAACCATAAGTTAATTGTACTTACTACTTCTATCTTCTGGTTAAAATTCAAAGTAACCTACGTCCTTCCTTAAGTATGAAACTATCTTCATGTCGAATTACATTGAAATCAACAAAAATATAGTGGGAGAGCCACACTTCGGCACGAATGGGCCGGCTCGACCGGAGTGATAGCACGGCCTCACAGAAAACCGGTTTGAAACCGCGCTTGCCCTGTGTTTCACCGAGTGAATAAGGATAGCGGAGGCCCATGCCCCAACCTCTCCCCCCTCTCGCCCTCCCTCTCGCCCCTCTCCCTCCCCCGAAGGCCAGCAACGCACTTGTCACGCATAAAAAAAGAACTGATTTAGCCGTGAAAGCGTAACGGACAAATAGACAGCCACAGTTTCATTCGATATTTTAACATTAGTATGATAGTATAAATACACTTGTATGGATGGTTATACGTACTATAACAGTAATACCACATTACTTATAATGAAACACTGAAGTGCAATTTATGAAGTTATTAATTAAAGCAATTAGCCAATGCTTTTCCTGGCTCAATAGCCTGGCTCAGCAGTCAATAAGACAGGATCAACAAAATCTAATTTATTTATTAGTGGACTTAAGTAATTCTTTCTGCTGTGCTGCATGTTGTTACTGAATCTTGGAGAGAAATTATCAGGCGAATACTGGAAGATTATGCTACTTTAATATAAAA
Organism: Hyphantria cunea; assembly: GCA_003709505.1. Lineage (NCBI taxonomy): Eukaryota > Metazoa > Arthropoda > Insecta > Lepidoptera > Erebidae > Hyphantria > Hyphantria cunea. Next base: position 4,237,979 of record PKRV01002605.1, read on the forward strand.
ATATTTTTTTGAAATAGTCAGATATATCTACTTAGGAACTTAGCAGGGCCCATAAAAGCAGATAAAACAGAGAGGAAAAGTTTTTACAACATGCTGACCAAAACTACCTTGATTGACTTTGGTTAGGCTCTTTGAATAATCTTGAAAGTAAAACACGGGTCTTCAGATAAATTATTATAAAAGGGTATAATTCAGTTCGTTGACCTATTGTTCATTTGAAAATTGGCCGTGCTTCAAGCTATCAAATGAAGCCGACATTGAGACTCAAAAGACACCGACAACTGGATTTAATATTCTTACCTAATTTCGCAAATCCATCGATATTTTTATAGCTTTATTTATGCAGATTATTTGCATAGCATAAAAAATATTATTTACTGGTTTGACTCGATTTTAAGCTCATTGTTTTTTCTTCTTTGATCTAGTGGTGCTGACTGCTATGCTGATCATAACTTCGATTCCTACCTGAGACAACTGATTGTGTGATATGCAATTTTTTCGTATTTTTTAGGAGATCAGCTCTATAAACTGACATGAAACGATGGATTACCCTCAGTTTGGTCTTGGGTTTTTAGTGGCAAGGCCCATTTTTTGGCTAATAGTATCCTATCTAACCATCGGTTTTTTTCTACTTCGAAGAGTGCGGTTTCACCTGCATAGCAGTTGTTAAATATGGTGACTACACTTATTTTTATATCCCTTGTGGGAGATATCGCGCATCCCTTTTCTTATGGAGCTTGAAATGGCTTTATTTTATGTTTTTACTTTTATGGTCGGCAACTCCACTTCAGTTCTCTCGGTATGTAGTATGTAGATATGTTTGTTAAGTCCTACGAGACGCAGGAAAAATGCCTTTAAATACCTTTTTTTAAAGTTAATACCTCCATCCATAAAATGATATAAATATAATATCTAATATCCAATCTAATACCAACAATTGTACTCGTATCAGTTTCCTACTATGAGCCCAACTAAATCCGCTTGCTCTTGAAAGGAGCTCTCGTAGCTTTGATTTGATAATGTATAGTATATAATAGATATTATTAATCCATCACACAGCTGACGGGTACAACAGCACTGCAAAGTGAAGAAAAACTTAAAAAAAACCCATTACCAACCTTTCTGACCAGCACGGCAGGGTAGCAGTTGATTATTAAAGAATTTTGCACATAACACATCTTTTTATGTAGGTATAATAAGAATAAGTGACATATGTATGTTTAAATGTCATTAGTATGACATCCAAATGATAATATATGACAGCCAAAATACGAAAGTTTAGTTTTCGTTTCGATAACTGTATTTACCGCCCCTTTGAAAATGCCGCCCTTGTGCGGTGCACGTCCTGCATATTTTTACTGAGCGGGCCTTTCCCCTTATCAGTGTTTACAAGTAATTAAGGTCATGAGCTATCAAATATACAAATTGGCGCAGTTTCATCAAAAAAAGCCGCTAAATTTAGCCGGTAGCGCTGGCGCCGATATAGGCGCCGCGGCGACGCAATCTTTTGTCGCCCTCTTTGTACTTTGCGTTTCTGGCTAAAGCTTGCACATTTTTGTAGCATATCTAAACATCACAAATTTAAAGGTATGTTCACACTTAGAATGGATATTTTTTATAGCTATAATTTCAAAGCCGTTCAGTTTCTCAAAATTAATAGCTGTAGGACAAATGGTTATATTTAATATGTTATTATTTATTATTTTTTTATGTATGGACCTGACACACTTATTGCGAATGCAGACAATGCAATAATACAGGACGGTGACCCACACCATGGCGGCCTAGTGATGCTTACGCATCATTGGGCCTACAGTCTCGCACTCACCAACGAGACACGATAGCACGTATACTGTTAGTTTAGGTTAATCTCCTGTGCTAGGGTAGTACCGCCCCGATAGTGCCTTAATATGAGTGGCTCTACTATCAGAGTATATAACAAGAGATAAATGACGATGCTAATTTTAAAATTTTACCTACTTTGTTATTTCTGCAATAAATAACAAGCTTTATAAACCGGTACTACTAATTTGCTTACTACTTAATTAATGTAAAAATTATAAGTGATACTTTAGCGGTATATTTAAGACATAAAAAAACTATCGAGTTTTGCATATATATATGTATCGTGTATTTGTTTTGAATTCTTTAATAACTATTGTAATTTTTTTATTTAATTTAGCTTTCTGATCTCTATATACCGAAATTATTTCGGGGTATTGGATGGCCAATAGCAAAAAAAAGGAGAGGAGGAGAGGGAAAATTGTACCCATTGTCTTGTCTACAACTGGAATAGTTTCGAATGCTCTTCAAGACATCCTCATTACTCAAAAGTTTTTTCACTCGAAAGTTTCTCACATCATCCTAATCCTAATTTCACATCATTCCCTTTTGTTTGGCACACTTGGCTAAGGATTTTTGTTTCCCCTTTAAAATAAAAAGGAGACCAAAAACATAACAATAACTACAGGCAATTGGAGCTAGTAAAGTAAACGGTTTGATATCGCAATGAAGAGTGAGTTTTCAGGCTTTTGAGCTTAGGTTGGAAAAATACTCAAGTAAAAGATTAGCTAGCAAACAAATAAGGAAAATAAAATATAAACTAACCCTAGTAGCAATAATACCCTAAATGTGGCATTTAGATAAGCAACAAAATACGAAGTTTTGATAATCCCCGCAAATTCGAAAAGTCGCTGTGATAACGAATGCACATAATTTATATATTTTGCCATCGGAATTCTTTGATTTGTTGGTACGATACTGAAAATAATCCCTTTGATATGGATGATTTACTAAGTTGATGATTTCAGCGTTTAATTTTTTTACTAAGTAAATTTGAAATCTAGACTTAGTGTTCGCTTTTCTATAACTCGTTTATTGCGTAGGTACGTGAGTTGTAGGTTAGTTTTTTTTTGGGACTAGTCCCGCCACTGTAACTCCTGTACACCACGATCAACAGCAGTGACCCACGAACACACCGAGTTATGACACTCGGGAAGTCCCAGGCAAAATTAAACTGTCTTGGAATCCGCAACGAAATTAACTAGAAGATAAACTGGAGGAGTTGGAAATATATTATGTTCACTTCCCTCCTCAGCAAGCGGGAGACAAACAAAGTCAAAATTAGGCATACATCTTTTTCAAACCGGGGAGCACCACTTGTAAAATATTATGGGTCCTAAGTGAGTTAAATTTGATTATTATAGTATGTATGGCAGAATCGCCTAAATGCACGGAAATTCACTGCAGTTGACACAAGATCCCCATAGTATACTGCCCCAGATGTCATTTATCAGCTATTTAGCATTATGTTACGTTCATTGTACCAAAGACTACATTCCCTGAAGACATGATGAGCTCACTGTTCACAGCTAGATTCACGTGTTAAGCATTGACAGAATGGTGGATTGACTAATTTAAATAATTATAATTTGTTCTTAATGTTACGGTGGCCTGTAAGAAATTGAGCGGCACACATACTGCGAGCCATGTCCTCGACAACCGTTCGCGAACAGATGGAAAGAACTGGTAGCGGTAGCTCTCCTTACATGATTCGTCCCATCGTTGTTGCCATTCGTCCATGAGGACGTTATAGTCATTGGACTGCTGTTGAAACAATCTTATGATTTTATCGTGGTCTCGTATTCCCAAAAAATCGCATTCCAAGTTTTGTAGTGTGGAATAGTACATGACTGCACGTCTTTACACCTCGAGATCGACCGGAAGAACACCCACCATCACCGGTAAAGACTCAGTGCCTACCGTCCTATATGCCTCGCACAAGAAAATCGATTCAAGTAGTTGGACTTGTAACAGTTTGCGACGGACAGCATCTACAGTCACCTTACCGGCCCATGCAGGAGCACCGTAGCAAATAGAACCCAAAGAAGTAGCTCCATATATGATTTTTAGTGTATTAAATGACAGACCCCATGTTCCAGTTGATATCGTCTTCAGTGCAATGAAACTAGTTTTAGACTTTCCATTAACTGTTCTTATATTTTCGATAAATGAAAAGTTTCTTTTAATAACCAATCCCAAATTCTAATTTTATACACAGCGGTGATTTGAAGTTACCTTTCAGAAGTAGCTGGAAGGATTTCTTTGGTGCAAAAGTTAAATGATTACGTAAACCGCGAAGAGATATTAAGTTCGAACATCTATTAGCTAGTTTTTTTAAGCTCCGTTCTAATATAAGATTCCACCAGTAATAAATCGCCGGCGTCGTCCGCATACGCGTTTATTGCACTAAATTTATTCATAACTTTTAACATTACTTTTAGTATAACACATAAATCGTGGCTGAAGTTATAACTGCTTAAATACGTTTTTTCTCATAATTGAATTGTATTCCCATTATTTCCCATTTCTTGAGCGTTCTTGTGACCTAATACTATCGTTATAGATTTTATCTAATATACCTATGGTTTTCAAAGTACCTAAAATTTACGCAGTTTGGTTTTCACAATCTAACTAGTAATCTTTCTTCAATCGAAGTTGGGGATGATGAGCTCTATCTAAATACAAAGAGTGTTGAAAATGCTTACAAGAAATTCTATAAGACATCGGATTGAATGCGAAATTCTGTGGACCATGTATAATAACAAAATATCTACGACCTTGTTTTGAATCACTTAGATTAACGTCTGACCGCAGTTACATGATTTGCCAAGAGGATTGTGGAGATGAGTAGATATAAGGGACTAGGATAGTTAGTTTGCGTAAAAGACCTGTTAATTTGTTTTTATGTATTAGACGAAGTCTGACCCTGAAGAGAATAGGAGTATTCATTGTAAAGATTTCAAAATATTCTTGATAAGTTTACGGGTCCATAAATTAAAATGAACTAAAGAGACCGTGTAAAAAAGATAGGTAGTAAAGAAAACCAAGAAATGGTATTTTGTGTTTTTACCCATCAGCATTTCTTTTTTTTATATATAATTGACACTATTAAAATATTTTACAACCCTTTCAAGTGATAATAAATTAATATATTTTTAACGGTGTGACATAAGAACACACAATGTACCTACACATAGAAAAATATACCTTATCATCGCATTAGCAAAAGAGCTTAATGGATTGTGAAATTACGTAAAAATAATTTGTCGCCGTCTTTTGCCTTTAAAGTAAAGCGGCTTTTTAATTTCTTTTGATAATTTGGCACATGACGTCTCGTCGCGTTCTTCAAAGGGTACAATGATTGAATGAATAGGCTTACATATAGTTATCTTGCCTATATCTCAGGCATTAGAATGCACATATTAATTCCCCCATAGCATAAAGCTGTACAACTGAAATATCTGATGTAAATATTGTTTAATGGTGGATATTTTTAAATTATGCATGGATTAAAGGAAAAACAAATTGTAATCAAAATATTCACGTTTAGCATGACGTGACTATTTTGATTACAGTTTATATCTTCACTAACAATTTAAGTTCTGCAGCTTTGCCTGAAATATCTAACAACCCGACGAGATCTATAGAGTGTTGATTCTTCGAAAATACTTACTTACCTTTTCATGGAAGTACTGTACGGACCCGTTCTGTAGCACGAACATAAGTGCACGAAAGGCAGGACATTTTGATCCTATTACCTGTTTAGTTTATTAATCTGAGCTCAGAATTGAATGCCGAATTACCCGTTACCGATGAACTGTTCACTGAAAACATCCTTCGTCTAACGTCAGTTTAACAAATTATAGTTCATCAATAAACACTTCGCCGAAAACACTCTTCATCCATAGTCGGTTCTAAAATTGTAGTTTGCCTATAATACCTTTCCTCAATGGTCTCATGAATGTTACAAGCGTTATAGTAGTAGAGTACTAGTATTTTAGTGGTAACAGATACTAAGATTGTACTTCTCCGAAACCGAAGTTTCTTTTAAATTATACGTCTATCAATATCATAAACTTTCCAAAATAAAATTTAGTGGAAAGTATATACTTTATTAGTATTTAATCTACTTCAAAAAACTTACAATACAACTACAATAATCTACTATATTCATATTGATATGATTACATTTAGATTATTTTCACTACTGACTGATCTTATAACGAGATTGAAATGCCATATTTGGTTACTACTTAGCAGTAACTCTTGAAGTCTTGAGCAAATACGGTAAAGTCGATAGCTACACGTATCGAATTCCCCACTTTTCTGAAGATTCAAAAGTTGGCGTAGTAGATTGCTGGCGCCGTGCGGGCGGTTCCATGTTTGCACTTTCTATTCGATCTCTCCCTCTAAAGTTTGAACAAGATCTATTGACTAGAATCTATCCAAGAGCTTGCAGGGTGGTAAGGTTGTATCATTGTTGGGAAGAGGAATCGTTTTGCAAATGTTAAGAATCAACCTTTTAGTATTGCAGTTATTGCTGTAGTTAAAATAATATTAGATTTAGATTTCACAATGACTGTACCAATATTAAATATGTGTATGATCCACAATATAGATGAAAATGCACAAATTTTTGTACTGTGCTACGGTTTGATCTGCTGTAGAATTTCATGGTATGTTCACGTTATCTTTAGAGTGGAATACTAATTGGCACTAAAGTTTATGAAGTTGAAATCAATCAAAAATGATTTCGATGTGATCTGTCTTTTTGATTTCCTAGTCTGCGTACGAACAAAGTAATTTGTTGTAAGTAACGATTTCATGACAACGCACAAATCCTCCCTAAATTCAGAGATTGATGATTCACAGTTGGCTAAATGCAATTACCGATTAGTTTTTGCCAGTCTCCACCCCAGCAACGTATCAATCAGCATTCAACTATCAAGACGGAGCGCGGAAGTAAATAACTGCGCTGTTTATTTACGAGTCTTACCACACGTATATTTACATACACATTCATATATCTACATATTTTGCTTCCTATCAAACGAATACATATATCGTTTAAACTATGTTCATTCATTAGGTAGGTACTTAATCGATTTTACCCGTAACTTCATACTTCGGATATTCTTAAGTTGTACTTAATTCGTTAACCTAAAAGTAACTACTACCTAACTATAACGTTATGGTCTTGATAATTGATTTCATAGGAACTGACATGTGTATTGTTAATTAAATGTTTGAAAGCCGGGCGATATGCATCATTACAGGATAAATTTTTGATACACTGTCATGTTTTTAAACTTTAAAACATTCTCTAATCCAGCGGTTCTCAATCTTTTTGGTGACGGAACCCTCTTGGAAAGCGATAGATTTGACGGAACCCTACGATAAAACAATAGTTTTTAAAAGTGATTTTTATTAATAAGCATAATAAGAGTACAGTGTAACAATTACTTATTACTTTTTTACATAACAAGTATATTAAAAGAAGATATTAAAAAAAACTAATAGGAGGTATGAAACTGTTTTTTTCTTTTCATCAATTGGTTGATATCAGGTTTGATATAACACAATTGAAGTCTCATATATCGGGTTCGGCGTCCAGTCTATTGCGGTATTTTGTTTTCGTGGCTGCATAGATTGAGAATCTATTTAAGCACCAATATGTTATTGGAAATAGAAGAAGAATATTCAGAACTATTTTAGCAAGCACATTGGAGAGTTGTGAACAGTGACTCCATACTTGTGCCTGATGACATTTCTAAAAGAGATTCATATGTCTCGTTTGACATACTTTCGGGCTTTTGCAAGTTGGGTTAAAATGGATTATGAAGTCATGAATTCAGTTTCATTTTTGTATTCTGTTCTTCGGGAAAATACTTCTCAAAATTTGCGCGTATCGAAGTGAGGTATTGGGCCAATTCTTGAAATACATCATCTTTAAACATTTCTGAGTCGTTAACATTAACAAATTCTCTGATTGACCTAAAACATTTTATTTCTCTCTTACTAACATGATTTACAAGACAAGCCGAAAGTCGCTTGTTCATAACTATATCGTCTACTCTCAGAGGGATTGCGCGCTCACAAGTAGATATAGGTGAAGGTGGCATAGTAAAATTGAACGAGGCGATTAAGTTCGGCTGAGCCTCGTGAATCGTGATGCGCCGTCAGAACGTTCGACCAGAGAGGTGTTGAATTGTTTTCTTAATATTTGCGGAACCCCTTCAGGGGTATTGCGGAACCTTACACAGAGAATGTCTGATATAAGCGATTGAGAACAGAGTGTATCTGGTGACGTACCTAATAACTTTTAGTTTTTAAATGCAAAATTTGTTCAAATGACAGATTAAAATTTCAAGATCTATCAAAATTGGCAAAAAATGCTTCAAGCTTTGATAAGTGATTTAGAATTTACATATACATGTAAAGTCCTATGCTAGTAATTCACCATTATTAAAGCTGCATTATAGTGGCGCAGTATGTAAAACTTTGAGATTGAATATCAGCTGTTATTTTTCTAGTTGAAACAGTCACAGAACCCTTTAGTTGCATGGGGACTTGGCGACTTTCAAGGACAGGGGTAATACTTTTTCTCCGTTCATGGCTTAGATGGTTTTCAAAGTAATATAGTGGTAATGTGACCACTCTAATGTGACGTCAGATAAACAAATCTGTCTGACTGTCCGAGTAATGTAAATAAATCGGCTTTTGTTTAGATTCAAATCGTCATCCAGCTAAGTGCTCCAAGTGAGGGCATCGTGTCATCGCATGCAGCCATGCTCTAGACTCAGTCTACAGTGCGACACAGCCCGCAGATCTAAATTTAAAAACCAAAAATTATAACCTCCTAAAAAGGCGCATAAGCTTAATGTAAATATGCCCATAGTGTAGTGTTATTGGTTTTTAAATATTTTAAAATAATAATATTTTAACTGCTGTTGATTACAACTTAGCAAAAAAGTTGTGAATATAATGGCAGTGCAGAAATGGATATATATATAATATGTATGTATTTAGATGGCCTTGTGTGTAAGATGTCCGAAATATTTATTTATTTATTGCTCATGAAAAAAATGTTTATTTCTTTGTGCTTCCCATGCAATTCGTCTTATAGTTCTGACGGACATGTTTATTACTTACCTACTATTGTTACATAATCAAAATCATTCAATATTATTTTTTTGTAATTATGCAATATCAACAAAAAAGTATCAAAATTTTATTGACGCATACCGACTTCACGTCATTGAAATCCTTCAATTGGACTGTTGCCCGTGATACTTTTTCGCCAAGCAGTAGCAGTACGATCTCCTTTTTCTTAATTTAATTACATGGAAATTATCCGAAAAATATAAGCTATATATATATGTGTCAAGTATTTAGTTTTAATTATTAATTATAAAGCCTTCTAGTTTCCAAATTATCACAAAAATAAAGAAAAGTGCATTTAAATCGAAATGGACTTTACAAAGTTTACCAAACTTTGGCAACACTTCAACTGCCATTGTTGGCTTGTTACAATACAACACAAATGTCAATTGAATTTGACAGTTTGAACAATACATATAGACAGAAGTGTAGAGTAGATAGCCGACAGCGTGTTTTGGTTAGGTTAGAAATCTACAAAGATGGGAAAAATAAGAAAATCTAAACCTACAAGGGCGAGCAAAAGTTCAATCATACCTGATAACATTGAGGAAGAAGAGCAACTTCCAATTGATAGCAAAGAAAACGCTATTCAAACGATACTGGACCAAATACAGGTTTGTTTTATTTCGTTTGTTATTTAACAAACCTTTAAATCATCAATGAAAAGTCTAAAAACTCTAAAAGTCAAATGTTTTTGATGTTATTACAGGCCGCTGATGTCGAGGAAAAGTATTGCGGGTTGCAAACCTTAGGTCTTATGATTGAAAGCCCAGAAAATGTACCACACATAATAGGCCGAGGATTAGTGAAAGTAGCAGCTCCATTATTACTCGATCATGCAAGCTCGGTGAGAAACGCTGCTGCTGGTACACTGCGTAACTTATCCACAGTTGGTATGGACACTTGTGATGCCATGATGGAGCAGGATATCATGACTCCTGTCACTTGCTATTTTCATGAGGTATGTAAATGTTCATATTATGTTTTAATTCTTGAGGCGTATACATAGACTGTATATATAGAATAAACAAGGTGTACCCTGCCATGGTTAAATATGCCACATTGCAGTCATAAAAACACTATGATTGCCATTTTTAAAGTGTTTTATGTGTCATGACATAATTGATTTCAATCAGCGCAAAAGATTTTGAGTTTTTGAAAAACAAAATAAACTTTAAACCTCTAAGAATATTACCTATTATTGTGAAAGATGTTGCAAATTTTTTGAACTAATATTGATATGCTCTGTGCTAAAGTTATCTGTTGAACTATTCCTTTCTTTCCATATTCATATTAACAAAGTATCATTGTCAAACCTTCAACTACCACTGATTCTAAACGGGATTAATGATTTTATTACTCTAAAACATGTGTCTAAGTGTGTTTACTTGCATCCTACAGTAGTGCAATAATCACTGCACCAATTTTAATAAATGTGATATAATTAATGTTTGCATGGATTGCATAGTAGTTTAAACAGTCATCTTGTTGTTTTTTACTGCACTAAGTGTTAAGAGTTTAAAAACCACATGGCATAACATATACACAAATTGTTCTTCGTGTCTGTTTCTCGTATGTTTGTAAAGTCCCCTGTTACACAGGAATGTTCCTAGTGTGGGAGTTAAAAATGTTCAGGACTATATTTTGTAGATAATTCTGAGACGCATACATAGGACCATGTTATATATAATAGAGTATAAAAGAAGGTATGATATACATACCTTCTTTTATACTCTACTGAATTTTGTCTTTTATAAATTTCTCATTTCATATCACTTTTATTTTCCAGTTACTTTTAATTTATTTTTTGTTATTTTACATATCTTTAACATGTTTGTTACATATCTTTAACATTTTTATGTTTATTTGTGATATTGTAATCCAAATGATTAGTAAATCTTTTCATATCATCAGTCTATAGAAGTCCACAATTGAATGAATGCATTCCTTGAGAAGCATAAACTATTTCAGTCTCTGGCAATTAAGAATCTATTTATTTACCTATATAAAACAATATCACTTTATTTGTTTTTATTTTCTATCCACAGCATGCTGAGAAATGGAATCCAGAGGCTAATCTTAAAACAAAAGATGAAGATATTGACACATTTATTCAATGTGTTAACTTGTTACTAAACCTTTGTGAAAGTTCAGGTGTGTGCTCCTAATTACTTAATTTTACCATAACTTACTATATTTTTCTGCTACAATTAGGAAATGCTTAGGCTGTTAGAAGGGTGAAAAATACTTTACGGCTTAATTGCATACCTACTAAATATACAAAATAGTTTCATTTATTGGTCAAGCCATTTCGGAAGAATGGGACCACAAATATAGTGACACGAGATATTATTACACTAGATAATATGTAACTATGTACTTAAAACAAAAATTTTAACTGACATAATAATTTTTTTTCAGAGCTAGCCATTAAGTATTTAGGACAGTCAAGAGTTTTGGACATACTACCCAGATATTTAGATCTTGGTGTATTTACCAGCGACATTGTCATAGCAGTGTTACAATGTTTGTTTGTAGTAGTTGAAGACAACCCTGTTGCTATGGCTAAAGTTAAATCAAATGCAGAGAAGCAGCTACAGTCATTATTAGGGCAAGAAGGCAATGACCCTGAAATCCTCTTGATGAAAATACTTTCTTCTGGAGTGATAATAAATACCTGTGGAGGTAATATAACTGTACTGCCCCCAGAAGTAATTAATCAAATACTATCAACACTGGCAGCTACCCTGGCAATAGATCACAGATTTGTTTGTAACCAACTGTCTAGCAGTGTACCTTTGAAGGATCCCACAGGAGTTGCAGACACACCAAAAGACAAGGCAGCCAAACAACTTGAAAATCAGCTGAAATCTGTATCACACATGCTTTCAGCTCAACAGAGTTCACTTGAAATTATTGCTAATATTTGCTCTGGTGAAGGTAAACCATTTTATATTTATTACGTAATGTTATAAGTACAGATTGCATAATAGCTTTATTGCATACTTTTTTATTTTGCTATTACAGCATAGCATTGATTTATAAAATAGTGCCCAAAATGTAAAATGTCTCAATGTAAATTAAAAATAAACTTTTATATATAGATAAGAAAAATTTATATAGATAAGAAAATATATTTCATCAAAAGGTCATGGATGAAAAGAAATTAAGTGATTTTTATATTTCAATGAAATTTATTAGAATTCCTACACACAGATTTAAGTAATTTCTAAAATTGCATGAAGTGGCAGTCTATAAACCTGTCTATTGTGTATTCTTTTTGTAATTGAGTGTGAGTGAAATCCTGTTACAGATGGTGAGGATGTTCAAGGTAATGACTCATCAGACAGTGAGGAAATGGAGGAAGAATTGTGTGAAAACGGCAATGGCTCTGTCTTAGCAGAAGATAAACTTCCACCAGAAGTTATGGAGGCTTTAATATCTTTGGAAATATTTGATAAGGTCTGGGCCAGGACTCAGCTGCCTGCACAGAATGTTTTGTTGATATTGAAAGAATATGAAGGGTCACAATTAATATATAAAAGGTAGGTTATAGTGGAAAAAGATCGTTTAAAACTACACTAATTAAATTATGGGAAAGAATAGAATCAATAAAAAAAGTCTAACACACACGCTAATTGTTTTTTAAACAAATTGTGAATGTTTTTGTTGTGATAGTAGTTTTCGGTATTTAGCAAAATATGTAAGTGTATAATATATACACATATAATATGGTAGTAAGTTTTTTAAATGACTTTTTTAGTCTTTTATGTACCACTTTCTGCCCTGCATGTGACCTGTTTTCTTAGTAAAAATGTTGTTTTTTAGATTGCTGAGCTTGCAAACGAGAGCATTATTATGTATAAATAATTTACTATCAACTTTACCTATTGAGCACCTTGGCGGAGTGAATGGTGTGTACAAGATATGGGTTGACGCTGGAAAGTTAGTCTTCAAATCTGATTCAGAAAATGTGAACCTATCTGAATCAGCCACGGCTGTCATGAGAGCTGCATTGGATAAAATTAATTTTAGAGAAAATGGTAATGCCAGTGATTGCAGTTTATTCAGTGACTTGGCTTTATCAGACATAGAGGTAAATATTAACTACATTTTGCTACAATCAATTTTAAACCATATCAGTTATTGTTATATGTCATAGATAAACAAAGATAGAAGTATGGATGTGTTATTATGTTGATAGAGTTTAAAATAGTGATAGCACAGTCTTGAGTGTGATAACATGGTATCTCACATATTCAATGCATTGCCTTCATAGTTTTAATTTGAAATTTGACTGCTGTTATAGTTAGACAGGATTGATTTAATTTTATTAGTACTTGCTGATTTGTTTAATAATTTCATTTCTTACATCTCTAATACTGTACATTCTTTTTTATTAAGCATAAAACTTATGTGTATTTTGCAGATAATGTTGACTGGGGTGAAGGAATGTCAAGTGCCAGAGATAAGATCAAATTTGATCAGAATGGTTGGCATCTTGGCCTTACTATTGGTTAACAATTTAAATGACTTAACTGTCAACGTTATATGCACTATTACTGAGTTCATATTGGAGCAAGCACACAAAGAAAATGAAGTGTGGGTGTTAGCCGAATCAATAGATACACTCGTTGACCTGTATTCGGAGGACGAAACTGATGCGTTAGCCGCTAAAGTGAAGCTTGTTGAGAAGTTAACTGTACTTGCGCCTATATTAAAAAATAAAGTAAGTAAGCTAACAAGCAACTGGCAATAACTTGAATGCTTTATAGTATGATACACTATTTGATATCATTTACACAATTAAGATGGACCTCTCAAGATCAAATTTTTAGTTTAGTTGTTTAGGCTACAGAACGAGCCATAGAAATATACTAATATACAATACGTAATTGAATTACGATTAATGTAAAATTTATCCATTTATTGAAATTTTTGCGGCGACAGATTAAGAATAGAAAGGTTTACCGCAATGTTATCCCGTGGGTGTCGTAAGAACCGGATGGCGTAAGAAATCGGTTCCCGGATCCCTCCTGTCTCAGGTGTAGAGTAGCACACCGTGGGTTTTAGTCAGTTCGATTCCGACACACCGCCCCGCCGCAAACCCTGGTGGGGTGAAGGCCCGAGTGGGTTTCCAAACGTAAAAAAAAATTAAGTAGGTGTCGCAAGAAACTACTAAACGGAAATACGTAAGACAATATCACTGCAAAGAGGCAGACAACTTAAAACAAACACTACGCAAGTACATGTAGCCAACATGGTATAGTACACCAAAACCCCATACCTAAGGAGAGGCCTTTCTCTAGGATTGGACTGTTAAAGGCCGTTGTTTGTGTTGATGCTGATGATGATTTGCTTCAAACAAAAATCGTTAAGTAGCAAAGCGAGTAATAAACAATATGATTACTACACTTGTAAAGTGATCTTTAAATCGTATTATTTTTTGTTATTTTCAGGCAAGGCAACAGAAACGACTTCCAAAGGAATATAAAGTTCTTGTCAGCACTGCGGTTTCCAATTTACCAAGATTTATAAAGTATAAAAAGGATAGATTAAGCAAATTATAATTGACATTATAGTAGAACTATTATTATTATATTATTTTTTATTGAGAATGTAAGTTTATCTAATGATATAATATACATTTATCACATCAAAGGCGTTTTACTTCATTAAAACCCGATCACGACAAGCTTCATAAGACAGGGTGTAGTGAATGCGTCTATCTTGTCACATCACTAGGTTACTCATTCATGCACTCACTCACTCGTTTACTTATATATAGACGTACAGTCTCGTACGTGACACAGAACAGTATTATTACGAGAGCGGCCGGCGAGGGTAGACGTTTGTGCAAGTCTACGTAACGTACATCTCTAAAGGGAGTATGTTGCACAGGGTAATAGTTTTGGCAGTTTATGAAATTATGTTTATAAGTTCATCGTAGCGCCTGAACTATTAATAAACGATATTAGGGTAAATGACTATTGTAAAATATTCCGATATCACCTTCATTAAAACGAATATTAAAAAACATCTCGAAAGATATAATTATTACAGATTTTCATTTCTATTCCAAATTTAAATCAAATAAACGTTAATAGATATTGCTTAAATGAGTACTCAAGTTTGTATGTAGTACATTATACATACATGTTAAGGTTTTGGCAGATGATAAAAAGTAACCAATTCGACTAAGGTGTCATCTACCCTTGGCTGAGTGAGTGAATTATTTAATGAGATATAAAAAAAATAATTACCCAATGTCAATATAATAATAATTTATTAAACAACAATGACTGAACTAACAAGTAACTAAACCCAAAATGAACATTTGTATAAATATATGCATAGGAATCTTGAAAACAAACACAGTGCACTAAATACTACTGATGACTGTTTGTTATTATATAAATTAACGCTATAATTTTTATAGCATTTTATATAGTTAAGTAGTACAATGGATATCATAAAATGCTGCAAAACCTAACCAACTAAAAATATTTCTTATGAGACTACAAAAGCATACATTAAATGAAAGTTATCACAAATATATTACTCTACGTCGCTACAATTCATAGCAAGTAGTGTTTTAAGGCATTTATTTACGTATTTACGTAGTGTATACACGCTGCATCTTTTAAAGACCTCATTTTATACATATTTAGGAAAAATGTTATAAACTTTTCGAAGTCACTCCTTATTGCAAATCCCGTAAATGAAAATGTGAGATCTGATTATATACATCCATAATCTATTATCTAAACCACATATTTATATCTAAAATCACAATATGCGTTGTATTTTATTTTTATTATTTGTTCACGCCTCTTTCGTCTTTGCTTCCTTGCCTCAAACACAATTCCTTTGCCTAAAACGATATTTTTTATGTATGTGTAAAACACTACTTTTTTCATTTCTTTTTAAATGTAGGTACGAATAAGGTACTTGTCCGTTTCATACTTATTCTAACTTTGGAATATTTTAATAGTCTCTCTTGAAATTAGTTCCATAATTCTAAAGGCTTTTTTGTTACACATGTTAGTAATTTCTTTAAGCTTTAGCAGATGTATGTTTGTAATGAACAAGACTACGTGTCATTCCTCTATTTATGGGGTACTAGAACCACCATAGTGACTTCTTCTCGGCTTGGGTATTGGATTAGGTGATGACGCATCCTTTTTATCAAATCTCCTTTTAATCTCTGATACTGACAACCTATCTCCTGGTTCGGGGAGATCTTCATGTAGCGCAGAATTTAATTTGTTAATTTCCCTTTCGAGCTCTCTTGTAGCTCTATCTATTTCTAAAAACTCTTTTTCGGTACTTGAAATTGTTTCAATGCTCTGTTTCCGAGGCGAATCTTCGTAAAGTTTGCAAACTACTTTATGAGGCTCCTCGTTTCCATTTGTATCCATTTGCATCGTGTCATTTAAATTAATATCGCAAGTCGTAAATGTAGAGTCATAGGTGTTGCCCAGACTTTTACTTCTCTTGTTTGACAAACATTGAAAATCTTCTAAATTACCTCGTCGTAAACGTATATCGTCTTCATTGACACTGGAGTTTCTTCTATATTTTACAATATCTATTTTACGGAATGTGTCTGAATTAAGAATATCCTCTTCCGAAGAAGTATTTCTTATCGGTTCGTCAGTGTCTTTAGGCATAATACCATTAGGTTGTCTCTTAATTTTAGTTTCTTCTGTATCAGATTTCTGGATAGATTCTACAACTATGGATGATTCGACTATTTCATTATTAAGTTCCGTTTTAGTACTTGGTGCTTCTGCAATTGCATTCACTTTATTTTGATTGTCTTCGTCTTCAACTATCTTAAGTTCAATGTTCAGGTTAACATCTTCCAATTCTAATTCTGTATTAGGGTTGTTGAGTTTCTTTTCTTGGATTTCAATTATTTGTAGTTCAGGATTGGTACTGTTCACCTGTAATACAAATTAGGAAATGTTATTTTATTCCTGTTCTTATATCATAGTTCAGATCAGTTTTATTGTTGTTATATCATAGTTTTACCCTCAGAATTGAGGATATCATAGTTCAGTGTTAATTATATGTTCAATTATTATATTAAGTGTGACATTTTGTAATATATCGTTAACCTGGAAAGTTAACAATGTGCCCAAATGTGTGGGTACGTACATTAAAAGCAAATGTGTATTTTGTAAGGTTATGGCCTGTATTAAAAACAGGCGTCCCGGAAGCCCTTCGGTTATAATAAGTGCTTTTTGTGACGTAATAGCTATATGTGCATGTATTGGCTTGGGGGTTAGAATACGAATACCAGCGAAGTTTGTAGAACAGAAAGATATTCACCAATAATTTTTGTTTGTATGTCTAATGCTCTGGTGTTGACTGGCTTGACGAATCCTAATTATGATAAAACGTAAATAAATATGTGATGATCCTGAAGCTTTAATACCTATCATTGACAGGTTGCTTGCAGGGGGCTAGATGTTCAAAACGTAGTTATTTTGTGTCAAGTATAATGGAAAATTACTCTTCGATTTCAGTAAGTTAAAAAAGCAACTTAAAAAGAAAATATGTGAAGGTTGGCTAATTAAAATACTAAAAACTACTCTTACCAATTACCATGCAAAATGTAGAATAAAAAATGTCTAGAAAGTACTTAGGTGTAAAATAGGAGTATGAGTAATCGACATCTATCATTCTAGTTAGTCTCTTCATCTTTAGCATGTTTGACTTATGATATTCTTACCGTAGTGTCAGCGGTACTGTCAGTAGTTGTGTCGGCGATACTATCAGCCGTAGTGTCAGCTATACTGTCAGCAGTTGTGTCAAGTGTGGTATCAGGTGTAACTACAGCGGTTCCTGGCGGTGGCAAAGGCGCTCGTTTCTTCTTACGCCGTGAAGCTCGCACCGGCGGCACAGGACCGTCTTCATCGAAAGGGTTCGTACTTTCTACGCTTAACCGGGATCCGCCAACTTCACTGCGAGCCATGCGAGGGGTGGCACTGGGAAGTGACAAACGTGAATGTTATTTCTACGTCAACGTTGTACCTGCTACTTATTAACTTTTAGGAATAAATATATAATAATCCTTAGTTGTTATAAAAGCTTGTTATGTTAAATCATGGACTTTTTCAGAATTGTCATGAGATAAATTTCAGTTCAAAATGGCAAGGATATACGATTCATATGAAACAGAACAGAAACATCATGTGTTCAATTCAGGTAAAACAACAACATTGATGTATTATTGAAATTAATGAAAAAAACTCCTAAAAAAACATTTATATCACGGTGAAAACTTATAACCTACTTCAGTGCGATTTGAACGCGTCTCTGTTTATATTTTTTGATTTGATTCTTCTGAGTGTGCTTATTTAAACGTTCTTTACCTGAGTGAGTAGACTTCGTGGTTACTGGTACTTCGTAACCGCTCTTGAAACCGAGAGCGTGGCAGAGGGGTGACTGAACCGCCGTACACATAGCGATCTGTTCTCTCTGGTGACCCCACAGTACTTCGCGTAGCTACCGAATCTGAAAAAAAATATTATAAGCGTTTGTTTTCATCGTTTAAAAACAAAATGGAGTAAAGGGCGTGTGGTATGAGACCACACGCCGTTTCAAGTATCATAATACTTGATATGATACTGTGATACTTGTAAAGCAATATGTAAGTATTTATCTTCTTCATAGCTTTTATTATTCTCAATATTAATTGAGGTCGGCTACTAGTTAAACCGGTTTTTCCACGGACCGACCGGAATGGGAAAAAAATTACAGATAAGTTAAAGTTAAAATAGACATAGAAATAAAATCAGAAAAAACAATAGGTACCTACATTTTTTCATACATTTACATAGTTTCTACTTACATTGATGCCCCCTTCGGAACACAATAGGTGAGGTTTGGCCATTTGTCTGGCTACTTGACTTTTCTGTCGGCGTCTGCTGACCTTTCTTCCCCTTTTTCATAAACGATCGAAAAGCCCTGGAAATAAGCAAATGCCAAAGTTACACAGAGAACAATTATGTAATTTCTTTTGAAGATCACCTAACATTTACTGTGATAGGTAGAATCTGTATGAAAACGATGAATAGAGATGTAAATATCATACAGTTAGAGTTCTCACAATACTACTAACGGATGTCTGTAGGCGCAATACTGACAAAAGTAATGGAAGTTTAGTGCACTTGATTCCACTTGAACGGTCACAAATTGTGCCGTGACCAACGACGAGCTAGAACCATCGAACGCCCACTGGCTTTAGCCATTTTACTACATATGATCACATTATAGCCAGCAAAAGTGATCATTTAAGTAAAACTTTCTTTTGGGGTTGAATATTAAATATTCTTTATCTTTTAAGTGCTTAGTTCTTGTTAAGTATTCGTCTATTAGTTTGCTGGTTAGTGTTACCAGGCCTCTCTTATTTAGCTTTAGTGACTCTACTCCTAAATCTTAAATTCTTAGATTTGGCGCAGGGTGACTAGTCTATTAGAGCCTGGGGGCTTCAATCTATCCATGGATCTACCGTCTTCGAACAAATACAAATAAGTACTTTGATGGTTTTGTTTTTATGGATCCAAGGAAATAGCTTAATACGTACACCCTGACAGTTCTGGTCGTAAGTGTCTACTATTGCGAGGAAAATCGATAAAGGTAAAGATGAGTTATAATTTCATCTGCTTGATTTTGAAGTATACCGTAGAGAATTTTTTGAACGATTTTCTTTATACTGAGAATCAATTAAAAATAAAATAAATATACATAGACAGCAAGAGGAAAAGCAAGTCATATTAAATTTAAAAAAGAAATAAGTGAAAAAAAAATTACAGATAAGTTTGAAAAATGTTGGTAGGTAGAAACAAATAACCTCGACCCATTCTGAGACTGTTAATATTCAGTTTCATAAACAATCATTCGTTAGCTATCTCAGTTACGTGTCGTAAACAGATAGCCAGCCTGCATGACATCAAAATCTCTTAGGTCGCCGAGATAAACGAGAGACCTGTTCTTGATCTTCAGTAAATCATTCTGTTTCAATTGGTAGGTTATAAATCTGATAAGTATTTCAATCTATGAGTGTATTTAACTAATTGTTTGTGTGTAGAACTGGTGTACACCTGCTAACTTCAGTAATTCATAAACAATAATTTGTTTAGACTC
This sequence comes from Hyphantria cunea, assembly GCA_003709505.1. Classification (NCBI taxonomy): domain Eukaryota; kingdom Metazoa; phylum Arthropoda; class Insecta; order Lepidoptera; family Erebidae; genus Hyphantria; species Hyphantria cunea. The sequence goes on from PKRV01002605.1 coordinate 4,258,139, forward strand.
TACTAACTTTGTCTCGCTCGAAATGATGTACTTAAGAAAAACGAAGTTCAAAAACAAAATTGCGCTTGGAGCAGCAAAACAATTTCGTGGAGAATCACTCACGAATATAGTTTCAGACGATACGACTCTGGCTTCATAAACATAAAAAAAACTTTCGTCGTTGTGGCAGGTATCCCAACAGAGTTCTTGATTCAGATAGCACTCAGGTGAGATTATATTTATGTTAGCTGTTTTAAAAACGTGGATTATATTTTTTTTTTGGGTATGGCAAACTGTGCCGATGTCGACAATATTATATTATATTATATTATCGATGGATTATATTTTATTTTAACTAGGTACGCACATACTACTTATAGGTGTCAAATGTGTTTAAAGGAATCAATAGACATTCAGACGGTTATTAAAAAAGGATTTTGTTTACACAACTTTTCTTTTTTCAGTCAAACATTTTTTTATGGAATAGGTGGCAAACGAGCAGACGTATCACCTGATGGTAAGCGATTACCGCCGCCCATAGACACCCGTAACACCAGAGGCATCACAAGTGCGTTGCCGGCCTTGGGGGATGGGGAGAGGGATGAGGGGAAGGGTTGGAATATGGGCCTCCGGTATCCTCACTCATTCGGTGAAACACAGCGCAGGCGCTGTTTCACACCGGTTTTCTGTGAGGCCGTGGTATCACTCCGGTCGGCCCATGCATGCCGAAGCGTGGCTCTCCCACGGTAACAAGTAGTAAACAAGTCAAAAGTCAAAGTTAAATGACAGTATTGTCTTCGGCATCTTCGATTTTTAAAATAATTGGTCAAACACCCTATCAGATTTTTTATTTTTAAACTTTTATATACCTTTCACTATTACTTAAATTCAAAACTAAAAACAATTCTTAAATCCATTTTGGTTATAATGTTACTGTGCGACGTGTAAGGTCAAAGTTATTACTAGTTCCTAACGGACTAAATACCTAAGTACCTACGAATAGAAATATATAAGCACTACTTGGCACAACACGAGGTAATAATTATTATCCCTGACACAGAATAAGAGAAGGATACTTTGTAATGACGCTTAAATTAATAGTCACTGGCTTTACACGGTAATAAAGTGCGAAGTTATTGGCACCTCCGCTCTTACAATTTTAGCTAAGTAGGTAGGTACTTGTGCAATCAGAGGTAAGATATTTTACAAGGGATTTCTGACTATGTGATGGCCGGTTCTTTTACCGTTTTTTGCTTGTTTGTGTTTCTAATCACAGCTATTTTCAATTCTGTGTCATCACCCTTATTTAAAATTTGGTAACTTTGACTTGACTGCAAATAAGACAAAATACAAATAAATAAAAAAATTAAAAAGACTAAACAGAAAAAATGAACGGTCTTAAAATTATGTTGATCCTTCTGGGAAGTAGGAATTCCACGAGGAACTTAACGAAAGGATGTTCTTTACAATTTTTAATCGCTTTTAAGCTCGTTTGTCTCGGAGTACCTGTATAAGCGGATTAAAATGAGGATTATATTTATTTAAGATCAAAGGTCGCAAAAATGTTTTTTTTTTAATTTTACTATAAAAATAGCTCAGACAAAATTGTAATTCCCCTAAGATTTATTACTTCGGAGAAAAAGTCATTCGAAAGTTAGCTTGACCTGTATTTTCCATAATATGTGACTACGCTGTCTCTGAACATTATTGGAACGTACTATAAGTAAAGTTTTAACTAATACATTTAAAATAAGTAATTTTGAGAATTTTACTTGAAAAGAATCCGTACTTTTTTTGATGAGACCACGTGCTCTGGAGCAACATATGTCTGATGTTCAATTGACTATTCAGGTATACTCGTCTACCCACTCGCTATTCGAAGGCCCAACGCAATACCGTTTGTCTTTAATGTTCCTTCGTAGTGAAAACAAGTTGCTATTGATAATCCTATGTTTTAAAGTTTGTGACATTCAGTTCTTAGAAAATGTCGGTACATTGCTTCATTCGTAAAATTCGTAATTTAAAACATTGATTGACGCAAGGGCTGATAAAGGTGATGAATTCACAGGCAAACAAAAAAACAAAAACCTGTGGCTGTACATGTGAAATGTCGGAAAAACTACCCTCGGAAAAGCTCTATTGCCGCAGTGAAAAGACAACACGAAAAGGATCAAGCCAGAACATCGAAAATAAATCTTCCTCGTAGATGAATCAGATTTTGTTTTAAAATCATTGCTTTGCTTTGAAAAAAAAAACAGCTCAGAAATTTCGGCATAAAATTTGTAATACTTTCATTCAAAGAATCTGTTCTGAAAATATCTCAGTCTCGTTCTGACGATAAATCGAAAGCTATTACCGCTCGCATAGGTTTATACCTACCATGATTTTCTTGCTTCTGAGGCTAGTTATCGTCATGATTGCTATGTTTCTTTTTTAAAACCACCCACTGGGGGTAAAGCTAGTCGTCCCCGAGATGAAGCTTTAATCAAGTTTTTTTTTCATCTACAGTTTCCCTCGAAACGGCTTATATAATTTTATGAATAGTTTTTCATCGTCCGCTTCTTGTCTTACTACCAAATACTGGCACGTTCATTTAATATGCTGCAGAAAATGCTGATATTAATGTTAATACACTCGACGGTAATATCACATGATGGATATCTTTAAAAAAATATCCTGACAACTTCAGATTTACAGATGGTTTTTCAGCACAAATGGCTCCAAGCTCCAATACAAGTTTACCAAAATAAGTGTATAGTAGGTTACAGTAAAATCAAAGTCGAAAATTTAGATTTTGAGAGTGAAGCGATGTGGTTTGGTTTTATGGAAAGTTGAAAAATATATTGTAGCCTATTTGGAATGTTTACATTAAACACTTGTAAATAAAAAAATGTAAATTTGTAAAAATAATACGTGACTGAAGTACCTCATAGGTGGCGTGTGCATTTTAAGAATACAGGTCCAACTAGCTTTCGAAACCATAAAAAACCATATTTGCGACCTTTGGCCTTGAATAAAAAAATTTGCATACATGGGATCAAATCAATGGGGACTTTTCAAGATTTCATTTGAATAGTATCCCTTACTTGCATGTAAATTTTCAGCTTGTTGTTAATTATTGCAAGGGTAGCCCTATTTTTCTAAGCTTACTTGGTCGGTATAATATATATAGCACGTACATTTAAGTAAAGGTATAAAAAAATCGACCAAGTGCGAGTCGGACTCGCGCAGGAAGGGTTTCGTACCATTTTTTTAAGACATCTCCCGCCTTAGCAATATACATTCCTGTGTCACGGGGATCTTTACAAACATACATGAAACGGACACAAAGTACACCCAGACTTAGAACAACAATTTATGGATCACACAAAGTGTTGTCCCATGTAGGATTTGAACCCACAACACTTGGCGCATTAGGAAGCGGTGTGGTGACCACTGAAACCACTAGGCCAACCGTGTAGTCAAACCATTATCTATATTATATATTTATATTATATACTATATCTATATTATATATTGTCTATAATCTATACATAATATATAATATAGATACATATATCAAGCGTCTAACTGTTGCCGTTATCTGTATCGAGCAAAATCAAGCAAAAAAATCACGTTTTTTGTGTGGGAGCCCCCTTAAATATTTATTTTAATCCGTTTCTTAGTATTTGTTGTTATAGCGGCAACAAAAATACTTCATATCTGAAAATTTCAACTGTATAACTATCACTTTTCATGAGATACAGCCTGGTGACAGACGAACGGACAGAAGGACAGCGAAGTCTTGACAATAGAGAGCCCGTTTTACCCTTTGAGTACGGAACCCTAAAAATACAGTTCAGTTTTCTATACATACAAAACGATAACCAGTAAACCTATTATAACAATTGCACATCGCGCTGTTTAAATTGACGAACAATATATGTATTGTGATTTGATTGTCAATTGTTTGTTCTCAACTAGTACTAAGATGTACCTAGCCCTTGTAGAAGTCATAGACTATCTGCCTCATCTACATTTCGTCCTTTAGCAAATAATAATTTACCTATTTCTCGGGCATATGACATCGATACTTATCAAATTAAACATTCTCTTGGAAACAATTTAGCCTGTACTACGAATACATGCAAGAAAATATTAAGTTCTTATGTGATTATAAGAGATACAAGAGAATGGTAATATCTTTAAGCTATACTTTATCTCTATGTAGACAAACCAAATAAACTTCTTCAAAATGACTAAAACACTATTATCAATACTTTTCAGCTAAACCATCTTATCAATGGACCAACCGTTAAAGGCGATTCTGGTTTTAATCTGCTCCAGTTAGAAAAAGTCTCTACAAATTATGTAGCTCCACTCTTTCAAATTACCGCCTCTTCAGGGTGATGGCGAAATGGTTGGTTTGACGCCTAAACAAGTGCTTCGATAGAACCATGTGCTTATATACCTGGAGGTTTATTTAATATCGAAAAAGGCACAACTTTAATGACTTATAAACAATCACAATCCTTGACTGAATATAAAAAAGAAACATTAAGATGAATAAAACGAAGGTTTACGGCGTATCATTATAAAATAAATTAACACTCAGGTAACACAAAGTCCTAAGGTTGTCTGAATTCATGAGAATTTTTTAGTATTGTTTTTATATACCTAGCATAATTATAAGGCTATTTACGTATGTCTACATATAAATGTTTAACACGGTATCATCATCAGCTTATCGCAGTCCACTGCTGGACATATGCCTCTCCAATTTCACGCCATTTGATTCGATTCTCGACTTCTCGCATCCACCTCCTGCTTGGCGTTCCACGCAGATCATTACTCCACCTGGTCTGTGGACGTCGGACACAACGTTCTACACTGCAACCTTAACTTAAACTGCAACTTAAACCTCCATGCATAAGTAGGTATCTTGCTTGAAAATCACTTATATGCTGTGTTTGTAACTGATATTCACTCCAATATTAGCGTTTATAGATTGACACTGCACGGATGGCATTCTGGTTCAAACGGTTGCCCTCACTTCTACGTCAAGAACTGTGAGTTCGAACCATAAATGGGACACTTTTAATTTATAATCCACAAACTGTTGAACTAAATCTGGGTGTTCTTTGTTTCCGTTTTATGTGTGTTTGTAAAGTCTCTCACGACACGGGACATACACCTAATGCGAGAGTTGTCTTTAAAAATACGGTATCAATTATATGCACCTAATTTTACACGATATAAAATGAATATTAACTTACTAAATGTATAGATATTTATAATTGACCATGACGATATGTAATTATGTACACATTAGCCATTAAGAGCCGTTCATCACACTCTTGATAAAAAGCTATTAGTACAAGTACGAGTACTGTGTGTTTAATCGATACTAAGTACATGTTATTTAACAACACGTAACTGTTGTCAATAATCATTGAAGGTTTATTTATAAGAAACTAGCTGAACTCCGCAGTGTTGCCCGCGGTACAAAGATATTGTGTGAATTGTATCTTTATAAATTGTAGCCTATGTGTTATTTTGATTTATAAGCTATATTATTGTAAAGTTTCATTAAAATCCATTCAGTAGTTTTAACGTGAAAGAGTAACAAACATCTATCCATACTAACAAACTTTCACGTTTATCATATGAGTAGGATTTGTCCTGTCGATACTGGATTCCTGGTTTTGAGAATTGCTTGAAATTGTTACGAATTTTGGCTGCGGTTTCGCATTTACGGAGCTCCAGTAACGTGTTACAACATAAAAGCATAAAAACAAAGAATCACGAAATTCAGATCATACGCTACAGCTTCAACTGTATTGTGCCCCTGAGCGAAAGAATGTAAAGTATAAATAAAAGGATATAAACTTTATTAATTCTTTATATTTACATATTCGCACGTAATTAACTCGGTCTAATGCGTATTCATATAACAAACAATAAAATAATTATTTAAAGAATAGATCGCCTTTTGTTTGAATTGCAGGCGTAATTCCTTGAAATAACCATTTAAAAACTGTTTGAGCAACAGATCAATAGAGTTGCAAAATGGTTTTTTAATGTTATCAATATTAATCAGGAAGTCACTAGTAGCCTTGTCCTGTATTTTATTTTAATTGGTCAAGTGTATATTTAATCGATTCGATAGATAAAGTTTCTTTTCTTTTGAAAGAAAGAGACAGAAGGAAGTCTTATCGGTTGTCTCTATTATCACCGCTTAGGCTCACGCTTTACTTGTTTTTCCGCTAGTTACTGTTACCATTATAGACAACTAGCTTATGCCCGCTGCTCCGCCCGCATATGTCGATTATCGCGGCAAATAATAGCCTTTGTGTTATTCTGATGTATAAGCTATATTACTGTAACTTTCATCCAAATCTTTTGAGTAGTTTTTACGTAAACCATCCTTATTTCGCGTTTATAATATTAGTAGGATTATCACATATATAAATAAGAATGACTTTTACTTAAAGTTATTAAAAAAAGAATATAAATTGCTTCATAATTAAAGTCTATCTAGGAGATAGACTCTAATTATGAAGCAATTCCAATATCCAGTACAATAATAATAATTATAATAAATACTCCCGACATCTAACACACAACGCCATCTAGTCCCAAACTAAGCAGAGCTTGTATTATGGGTACTAGACAACTGATATAATACTTATATACAATGGAAATCCAATACAAATTAATAGCTTTTTTCACCATTTTATCCAATTATTTTTACAATTAAGAAAGGTTATCACTGTTTTCTGTTCAAGAGATCCAGTTTTAACAATATACCAGTTTGATATATGAACTGAATTCGAAGGTTGAGCTAGTTGTCAGTATATTTGAGGGCACTGACTACCCAATAACGATTGCCATAGATGTTCATGACTACCGGGACCATCGGTTTAACATGTTCTCCGAGGCACGGATAGGAAAAACCGCCATATTCCATACTCCGGGCTGCTATTAAGAATTTCATGTAAGAAAAACCCAACAGCATTCCGACCGAATCGAATCCGAGACTTCTTGATCTGCAGTCACTTACGCTAACCACTAGACCAACGAGGCAGTTAAGCAATATCTACTACATTTAATAATCCACTTCCAGATATAGGTCTCTCCTTTGATAGGAGGTTTTGGCCGATTATACCACACCACGCTGGCCAGGCTGGTTAATATAGGATGGTTGTTTTAAGTTTTCATTCTCTTTGCAGTCTTGTTATCTTGCAAGATTTGCTCTCATCCCTTATGATGACACTCCGTATCACTATCTATCACTGACTATGGTTTTTTTTTTTTTTTACAACCCCCGCATTAGGAATATACATTCTTGTGTCACGGGGTTCTTTACAAACATACATGAAACGGACACAAAGTACACCCAGACTTAGAACAATAATTTATGGATCACACAAAGTATTGTCCCATGTAGGATGTGAACCCACAACACTTGGCGCAGTAGGAAGCGGTGTGGCGACCACTGAAACCACTATGGTCAGTGATAGGAAAGGAATATAGAATAAAATGTTTAGAATGAACTCTTAAGTACCTAACTCTATTTCTTTGCCCAAGGATAAGCGCGTTTTATTGCTACAGGCCATATTATTCGTGTGGTGAAGGTTAGAACATACGGAGTCACTCCTATTCATCATCGTGTCGTAAGAGGCGACTAAGATAACAAAATACATGATGATATTCTGATAGAATGGTGTGATGGGCGTTTGATTTACTGATGTATTATTCTCCTTACACTAATATATTAAACATATAACTAGTCACTGGACTTCATACCCTGTTAAACTATTGTGTGGGAGAGCCACGCTTCGGCATGAATGGGCCGGCTCGACCGGAGTGATACCACGGCCTCACAGAAAACCGGTGTGAAAGAGCGCTTACGCTGTGTTTCATTGAGTGAGTGAGGATACCGGAGGCCCACCCTCACCATCCCCCTTCCCCCAGGCCGCCATAGTGTGGGTCACCATGCTGCATTGTTCTTTTTCGCATTGAGGATGGTGACCACCACTCTTGGATTCTGCTCATGCTTTCCATCAGGCAGGGCAGAGTCATTTTGGCAGCTTAAATATAAAAAAAAAAAATAAAAAAAAAAACCACTTAATGATCATATGATATTCTATCAAAAGTTAACTAATACTGTCTCGGTGGCGCAGTGGTAGCGTATGCGACTGCTGCGCATGAGGTCTCGGGTTCGATTCCTGAGTCGGACCAAATGTTTGTATGATCTGCAAATATTTGTTTCGGAGTTTGGGTGTTTTCCATGTATAATATATATTTATTTACAAAAAAAAGTATATATGTATTTATATCAGTTGTCTAGTACCCATAGTACAAGCTCTGCTTAGTTTGGGACTAGATGGCGTTGTGTGTTAAAATATCCGAAAATATTTATTTATTTATTATTTTATTGAATACTTGTGTTGGTACGGCATTAGAATAATTTATAAGCTGGTGGGTGTAACAATAGCCATTCATAAAGTAGTTTAAACAACGCTGATCAGAGTCACGGCCTCTGGTCAGAAGCATATTTAATGAGCTTTATATTATTATTTCGTTATAATTACTTTGTATTTACGGTGCCATATATTCTTTGCAATATTCTGCATTGCCATGTTAGTAGTGCATTAGTATTATACGATCAAGGTATTAATGCATAATGGTTATAATGCATCTTTCCGTCTCGGTGTATGAGGAAAATATTCAAGGTTTTTTTATACTAAACCGCGGACCGCACATTAAATATATTATTAAAAACTTCATAGATAAATTGCCTGCAATTATATTACGAGGTGTTGTCACAAAAAGTGTACATATTTTACTATTACAAGTTATGTCGTTTATTTATTTTTCAATGGAAATGTAAATATGTAATTTGTGTGTATGTCGCTGTTTTATTTATTAGTATTAGCATGTATTATGATGTGATTTTTATAGAATTCACTTTTAACCTTTACATTTTTTTTTCTTCTTTCTCTTTTCGCACCTAACTGCCCATGGATTCGTATTTGTTTTTTTTTTTTTACAATATTTTTTTCCTATCCCAAGGTTGTCTGGAAGAAATTGCTTTTTAGCGATAAGGCCGCCATTTGTACACGGTAATTCAATTGATGTATTATGTAAACTATATATTTATGTAAACTGTTATATCTGTTGTACAATAAAGTGTATTCTATCTATCTATTTATCTACCTAAGTACTGGAGGGCGGATTTACCCAAATAACATTGAATATTTGTTTGTTTGTTCTTGAGTGGAGATCGCGTCTCGGCAAACGTAGTGTAGGACGTCCACAAGCCAGGTGGAGCGATGATTTGCGCGGGACGGCTGGCAGGAGCTGGATGCGAGAAGCCATAGATCGAACTAAGTGGCGTGAAATTGGAGAGGCCTATGTCTAGCAGTGGACTGCGATAGGCTGATGATCATGATTAGTTTGTATTTACTTATTTTTTAGGCATCTTGGAATTTTTACTACAGGCGACACGAGAGATACAGTTAGTGTTGCAATAAATATATTTCAAAAACTCATTTGCTTATTAAAATAAATTACATGAAAATATCTGTTTGTAACGTCAAACTAACATGCTTACCTATGTAATTAATGGAAATGTATATTCTAGCTACGGTTATTTAAAAAAAAACAATATTTTCCTTCGGTTGGTAAGTTTAACTTGAAACCAAGACAAATAATTTTTGTTAATCTTAATATCTTTTATATATATTTTATTAGTTTAGGATAAATATTTATGTTTTGTTTTTGATAAGTACCTAGATCTCGCCAAAAACAGGAAAATATAATCTTTAAATCCCCATAAGCCGCGTTACTTTGATTATAGCTTACTTACTTGTGCCCTTTAACCCTAATACTGATAACCTCAAACTAGTAATATTTTAGAACAAGATATTAAACATTGGCAGGACAAAATAACATATTGTAAACATTTTAGTTATTAAAATAATGCACCAGAAAGTCCCTTACACACGAATGCATAGCGTTCCTCACAAGTTCCAAGGCTATGGCCTTCATAAGCATAACAGTAAAAATTAACAGGTTCAATAAATACTATTGCTCTAATTATACTAACTTAACTGAACTAGATACGATCCACTTGTATGTTCTAAAGATGTTTTATCACACTTTGTCGGCCAATGATTCACCTTAGCCTCTTTTATCTTACGTGTTAAAGACATTCCTTAGGGCAATACAATAACGCCATTTAATTCTTAATCTTTTTAGCGTTACTTCACACATTATGTCGGATGATACACGTTGTATTTAAATTAGATTTAATAATCGTTTCGAATGTTTTCTGATTCGTTTACACAAGCTAAATGTTTAATTACAGTAAAATGCATTATTTTTATTGCATTTAGTGAACGTAAGTATAAAACTTGTTATTAAAAGTAGGTTCATATTGTAACAAAATATTTGTATCAATTTTCAAATCGTTGTTATTGCAATACTCGCCAATCGCAGCATTGTTATGGTATCTCTATACTTTGGGGGACTGTTCAAAGTTGAAATACACCAGATGAAGATTATGTCAATACTTTACATGTATAAAATGAAGACGCTTCCGAAGTCTGTTAAGATCTTTTATACTACTCAATGGATTTTAATCTAGTTTTCTAGAAATCTGACAATTTCAAAGACTTCCGAGCAAAATCGGGCAAGGGTGCTAGTATGTAACTATGTATATAAAGTAGGGACCATTTGTCGAAAGACTGAAACTTTGAATAATTTACAAAGACATCTAGTTCTACGTATAATAATATAATTTGTTATTTTTAGGGTTCCGTATCCAAGGGTAAAACGAGACCTATTACTAAGACTTCGCTGTCAGTATGTCTGTCCGTTTGTCTGTCACGAGACTGTATCTCATGGACCGTGATAGCGAGACAGTTGAAATTTTCATAGATTATGTATTTCTGTTGTCGCTATAACAACTAAAAACAGAATAAAAATAAATACTTGAGGGGCTCCCATACAACAAACGTGATTTTTTTGCTCGGTTTGGCTCGATATTGCTAACGGCAACATGTAGACGCTTGAAATGTATAGATAATGTTACGGAACCCTTCTTGCGCGAGTCCGACTCGCACTAGGCTGTTTTTGTTTCGTATTAGTGAAAGAGAAAAAAAAATTGTTCTCGTCTCATATTACACTTCAATGCTAAATTACTGTACCATGTGATTTCTGTCATAGTTTGTATGCACGTGTAATGCTCATAACGTTGGCGAAATAGATATAAATACCAGTAAAGCACATTTTCTGGTTAAGAAACAATGACCGATGCGCTTGAAAAGATCAATGAGTGTTCCCCCACCTTTGCGAGGCGGCCAATGACCGCTCGTTGTAGAAGTCATTGGTCTCTTTCAATACTCTATCTATCTAGATATAGTTCCTTAATAAAGGGGCCCATTCGAGTAGGAAAACCCCGAATATATCTACTAATGAGAAGAGCTGTGTCTTTTCTCCAATAAGGACAGAATCTGAACCTATACCTCGTCTTCTTCTTCTAACGACAGCAGAAGGTTGGTTCGACTTTCAAGGAGTTAAATCTGGATAAAACTATAATTAAAATAAGAACGAAGATTAAGAATAATATATTACGCTATTTAGAAAATAGCGTAGATACAGAGCTGTTCATTTCAGTAATCTGGAACCATGATAATGAGTTACTTTTTCAGCATGTTAGAGTTACTGTTAGAGCATGAAAATCGAATAGTCAAATTACGGTCCTTTCGTACAGTTATACTTAATTTGAATTTAGATTATTTTTTATCTAAGTGTTTGTAAACTTAGATTTCGTATATCTATATTATGTTCATAAAAATCGATTATTGGATATTTAACATTATTTTAGGGAATCGATGATTGGTCTGCTTCTTCATATAGTTGATATGGCAGTAAGTAGTAGCAACTAATGGTAGGTTCACATAATTGAAAATCGAAAGATTTCTATTAATCTATGAGTTCTTACCTTATAGATTAGATATTTGAATACATGTAATATTCAGAAATCAATGCTTATCACATAATATCTGAATGTTCTACATGAAATTTTAATACACTTTACAAGTTAGGGATTTAAGTATTACGAAATGCAAGAATTCGATAAATTTAATAATATGATATTTTTTACATTTCGCCAAAAAATACCTTTAATGCAAAAATTTTATACTTTGTATTTTAATCTGTGACTGTTGTCTAAAATTAAGACTCATCAGATATACCTAATTTTAGGAACTTAACGTACCGTTTTTATATAAATAGACTTTGTATATGTATGTATATTTGACTGCCTTGGTGGCACCGTGGTAGCGTATGCGACTGCTGTGCTCGAGGCCTCGTATATCATGTAGCTATACATTTCGATTCCCCGGCCGGACCGGCAAATATTTGTTTCTGAGTTTGAGTGTTTTTTATGTATAATATGTATTTATTTACAAAAATAAAGTATCAATCAATCAATCAACAACCCATAATGACCGTTTGCTGGGCTCGGGTCTCCTCTCAGGAGAGGGTTAAGACCATACGTGTCCCCACCCACCACTGGCAAGACTACGTTGTGGCTATGTAATCTTGCCGTTGGATGTTTTTAAGCTGCCCAAAGGCCTTCAACTAAGCTTCACGACTGTTATCCTATGATAATAACCGGGGCCGACTGCTTAACGTGACCTCCGAATCATGGAGACGCTCATGGTAACATGCCACCAGCGGTCACCCATCTAGGTACTGACTGCGCCGTCGTTGCTTACCCTTGGTGATTGTTTCTAATCACCGAGTGCAACGAGGCTATGAAAATAAAGTATATATGTATTTATTTCCGTTATCTAGTATCAGTAACACTAGCCCTGCTTTTTCTGGGATTAGATGACGTTGTGTGCTACATACATGTCCGGAATATTTATTTATTTCTAGACAAAAAACATGTGACTCTCACGGAAAAAAACAGCTACTTAAATTGTCTTTATGTTAATTTGAAACAACAATTGACTGAAAACGTGTCTTTTCACAAACTAGGTCAATAACATTCAACTAGTTTGCTTGTAATAATACCCTCTGTAATGAGATTTATTTGGTTTTATGAACGCGATAAAATGATTTTGAAAGGAACCGATGTTAAATACGCAAGTGGATGTGTTGGTGGCCTGATCGCATTTATTCAGTAGGGGGCCATCTACGAACCGTAGGTGGCCCGAGGTACGTCGGGGTTCCAGGGTTTTTCCCTACTATGTTGCACTGGTTCCCCTGCTTCTAGTACCCGAGACGGCGTGTGGTTTTAGCCGGTTAGAGTCTGACATGCTACCGGTGGTATCCGAGGGGATTTCCGCAAGAAGAAAATAAAAGGTATATTTACTACATTTACTGCTCAACTGAGAGTAGACTCTGATTGTCTCGGTATAGGGTCTAGTTAGGTGTGGCATCGATCCGGGGGTGACCTGAAACAACAGGGTCCAGGTCCTCTTTAGAGTAGTTTGCCTAAGGTCGACCGTCATGTGATATTTAGTAGAAACACCATACACTATGCTTTTGCCACCTTTAGGAGCCGGAGATCGTAAGCCATTTGCCAATGCTACCCTGTCACGTAAAATAAGCATTCTTAGATTATTATTCAACCGAATAGAATGGAACCGGAGTATCTAATTTAACAGACGTATACTATTTGGTGTTTTAGTATACAAAAGAAAACTACTGTACTATTTTACTTCACATTGTTACTCCGTTACTGCTTAGAATGTATCAAAAGTACATAGATTACTAATTAAAAAAATATTACAAAACATTTATATCGATTAAAGAGTTTGCGTTGATAATTTGCAGAAATTTAATTGTCTATTAGAAACCGGTCTCTATTGTTTCGCAATGGAATGCTTGCCAATCGATTTAGCACTATTTAGACAAGCATTCATCGAAAACAGCAACGGTATGAAACGTTTATGGTTCGTGCTAATAAGTACTGTCTATGTTTTTGGTAAATTCCAATTTAATTTTTATCACAAAGCAATTGAATATATACATTTATTACTTACTGGCTGAACTCCGCGGTGTACCGCGGGTAACGCCGCGAGGTGAAGCTAGTTAAAAAAGGTAGCCTACTTTACTCCTTATATCATCAGCTACCAATCAATAAAAGTTCCATCAAAATCGGTTGAGCTGTTCCAAAGATTTGCCGGAACAAACAGACAAAAAATAATTACTTTATTTTTTGATGTAAGTATCGTAACTATATACTTTCATTTTCTTTTAGTAAAAACTGTTAATTCGAAATTACAAACAGTTAATAATTGTATTGATTTGTATAGATTATAGAGGAATTTAATTATATAATATTTATATTCCTAAAACTACTCTTAAATATCGTTTCCCATCAGACAAACCAGCCGTTGTCACCCTTGTACACCCTGAGGGTGTCCTAAAGATATGTTGGTATTTTTTTCTTTTCCATTTTTCTCTAAGTAATTGTTTTCATCGTAGAAATGTATGTTTTCAGCTACGCAGAAATAAGTAGAACAAGGATTTTCTATAACCAAAACGACCCTAAATCTTTAAATTAAAAACACGAATAATTAAATGACAATCGTGTTGGTAAAAAGGTTCAAGACATCGGATATATATTTAAATATCAAAAAAATATATAACACAAATAAAGAATGTATGTTCATCTATTCAAAAAAAGTAATACTCGTAGTTATTATACAGCTATAGCGAGGAATCGGTATTTGTTTTTTTTTTTCAATAAAAAAAAAAGAATTGTTAAATTTGAACTATATATAAATACCAAGAGGAATAAAAGTATAATCAAACAAAATACTTGAGCTCATCGAGTCCAGTTTATGCATTCATTTATCATAGTTTAAGCGTGGCATGCATGGAGAATATCCTTTGTATTATGTTACTAATAGCGCAGAATAAATAATAGTACCTACATATTAATGTTTTTAATGAAACAAATGAGTATGAGGCGCTCATAGCCCAGTTGCACCCGGTGATTAGAAACAATCACCGAGGGTAAGCAACGACGGCGCTTTCAGTACCTGGATGGGTGACCTGGTGTACCTGACTAGTGGCATGTTACCATGAGCGTCTCCGTGATTCGGAGGTCACGTTAAGCAATCGGTTGTTATCATAGGATAACAGTCGTGAAGCTTAGTTGGAGGCCTTTGGACGGCTTAAAAACATCCAACGGTAAGTAAGATTACGTAGCCACAACATTGTCTTGCCAGTCCACAACCCGCACTTGGCCAATAGATAGATAGATAGAAAACTCTTTATTTGCACACTATAATATTACAGTTAGAAGAGAGTACATAAAATGTGAGACGGAGTGTACAAAAGGCGGCCTTATTGCCAAAAGCAATCTCTTCCAGGCAACCTTAGGACATATGGTCTTAACCCTCTCCTGAGAGGAGACCCTAGACCAGAAGTGGGACATTATGGGTTGATGATTGAAATGAGTATTGTATGCCACTGTAATAGCTAAGAAGATTTAGACACTTGTTTTGAATTATAACACTTTTCCATGAAAATACATATCCATGTCTTTGTGACTAGTTCACAGATCATAGGGTTAGTTCAACATCTAGGTATTCTTATATTCTCCTATTTATCAATTGTAACCAATATTTCTTTAATGAGCAGGTTTCATGGTCGGAGATGTCTGATTCATATGTTAAAAAAATATTCAAGTTTTAGTTTAAATATAAACTGAGGAATAAGGAATCATAAATTAAGAGCGTTATTTACTATTTGTATCGTGTTAGGATGGTTTTGTTTTTTATTTGATTAAGATAAATAGGCATGGTGAATGCAAATATTTTAAATTCATTCGAAATAATGTGACTACGGTTTATTTTTATTCATTATCATTCATTAATAAAAAGTGCATCGATAAAAAAAATAGAAAATAAAATTAAGCATTAATTTCGTTCAATTATCATCAGCATTGAAGTAGAAAATATGTTTGTGGAGCAGGCGCGGTTGCAACCTGAATTTTTGGAGGGAGTCATACGAAACATGTCGAGTAAATCGATTTCATTGCACTGTACAATATTGCGCTTATTGTAAAAGAAATGGATTTATTTTATTTTAAATGGCAAATCGGGTGATAATATTCTGTGATCTCTGGGGCTAACTTTGTATAAATATTTACTAGAGCTAAACCTATCATCCTCTCTCGTAATATGTTTGCTCTCAACCAAGTTTTTGCGCGCCTCAGCGTAGAAAATTATTTCTCTGATGTCGCATCACCTATAGGAAGAGTTGCCAGAATTTTCAGAAAAGTTTTTATATTTGAATATAGATCATCGCCTCAAATTTATATTGTAAAAATCATATGCTTTGTATCAGTATTTTCTTTGATCTCCCGTTTCCACTTTGAAATCCATAGCTGATACTCGGTAACTACAGTGGCACACATTCTGCAGTTTTCCACACATTAAGAAGATCTTCTTTTGTATATTCAAATTTTTTCATAAAAAATCCTAATTCGTACAAGTTAATCGTATCTGCAAAAATTCAGCCGTGTAAGTCCAAAGAGCAACACAGGTCGGCGGACCGGAGAGGTAGCATTATCGTCTTTCTCGATACAAAACAGTTAGTCATTTTACAATTGAAAGTGATTATTAAATCCTTTTCCTGTGAAACGTAAACATATCTATATCTATCGTCTATATCTTTGAGGGTAACAGTGGGATTGGGATCCTAGAGGTTTCAAAAGTAGCAAGAATTTTTCGGGACAACTGTATCCCTTGGAATTTCTAAAATAAGTTGGTATTCTTTTTTAGAAAATTTAAAAAAAAAAACTGGAAAATAGGGATTTTAGGTGTTGTTTTTTACAAAAATGTAAGTGTTTTCGAAAATATTTGAGTTAACAAAACTTGGTCAGAAAGGCATGTAAGGAGCTAAATTGTCTTACGAATTTCGATAGGGTCTAAAAAGTGACCAATTCTAAAAAACTTGTATGTGCATGCATGTCGTGGTTTAAGTAGCAATGTGTAATTGCTGAGTTGTATCAAACTTCAATATCTCTCTTCTAGACTCTTTTCTATAATCAATGTGATGCCGCCTGCTCCAAAGCAACTCGTACTGCAACCCGAAGTAGGTATGCAAAAGTAAATAAAGTAACACTAGAGACAAGCGACTTTTTATTTTTTCATGTCCCCTGTGATCATCCTGTGATAAACAACTTCTGTTCCAAGAAAACCTGACAGTTTATAAATCAATAAATAGCGATAAGTTTTTATAAAAAAGTGATCTAAGCATTCGTGAGGCATGTAGTATTACAGTAATGATCGTGGACGTTTCCAAGAAGCCGTAAGGTATTACGTACACGCTTAAAATATATTGGTAATTGTTACTATGTCTGATTTAGAACCTAATTATCAAATATCCTGTCCAAAATAATCATAGTGAGTTAAATAAACCTAATCGAGTTGTAAATACTTGGGTCTGCGCCAATGTTTCAGTGAATCAGCGCAGGTTCTTTGTTTTGTGTTCTTTGTGATGTTCGTACATTAAAAGGTAAGATATATTTAATTACAGCTTTAATACGCGGTTGCACTATTTTAAGTGTTGTCTCGAGGCTTTTACCTTTTTATTGTTTTGGTAATTTCTTGTATCTACGTTATCACGCTTGTAATTATTTTAATTCTTCAAAAAGTAGTAGTCTTATTTTTTTATGGAGTTTTTATATTTATGTACCATATGTCTCCGTTATTTTTCAACCAAGTTCTTAAGTTTTTTCTTTGGAGAAGTATATATGGGTACTTCCCGTTTATTTTCCCACTAATTTAAGTTTGAAGTAAAGTTCTACACGTAAGGGTGGAAATTTTAGGAATAAAGAATACAGATTAGTATATATATATATCATGATGGTGAAGGTGTATTAAAGTTAATAATATTCTTTTAAAAATTAATAATGTACAAAACGTCACAAAGAGTGTACACAGTCTGCATTAGTGTATGTTATGTGTAGAAGTAAAATAATCACGCACAGCTGTCCTAAATTAAAAGTAGTTCACTGCTACCAAAAAGGTTTATGACCGTAATCACGTTGTATGCTATTTTAAGTAGTTTTGTGTCGTAATATACTTATTACAATTTTATTTAATATACTACTATTTTTCAGTGTTGATTTATGTCATTACACTACATTCGTTTTTAAACTTTTACTGGATCACACCAAACAATTATATTCCTTTACTCTTCCTATGTGTACAAAAAGTTTGTATGTAATGTTATTTATGCTCTTAGAGTCTAATAGGTACTTATAGTAACTAGTATTTTGAATTATTATAATACGCTAATACTAATATATGACTGATAATGGGCCTAATATGAATTACATTTAAATTTCGTCACTTGAGTTAGCAGAAACAATGACTTGCCATATTTGATGCCATTTCTTATCCTTTTTATTGAATGCTTGATTCGTTCGTACAGTTTAATAAAATTCAACAAATTATAAACCTTCATGTAACCTTAGTTAAATTATGTACATAATAAAGTTTCTTTAAACAAAGTAAAGACAAAAACACACACGATGACCTAAGTTGAATGATAACAGATGAGTAAGTTTAAACACAAACAGTTGACGAATCGCATCTTGCAATTTCAATTTTGACTATTTATGGTAAAAGCTATTATGGATACGTAATTATTATTACGGTACTTTAGTACTTTAAATGCTCAGTACAGTATAATACACAAAAATAGATATGTATATGATATATCAAATCTATGGAGGCTGGCATATCAGGACAGTCACGCGCGTATTACAATTTAATGGCCTTTTCGTAGAACGCGAACAAATATAATCATTTAATAATAGATTGAGAACATTGATTCTTCTTCCTAGCCTTTATTATTTTGTTAATACCGATTGGATTAGTAGCCGACCCAATATTAGTTGGGTCGGCTACTAATCCAATCGGTTTTAGCTGAATATCAGTTTTTCTTCGCAGCTACTGTCACCGGAGTTCCGCAACCCTGAGAGCAAACTGAATTCGAAGGTTGAACAATATTTTTGAGGGTAATGACTTCCCAATAACGATTGCAACAGATGTTCATGACACCCGGGCTTAAAATGTTCTACGAGGCAGGGGCGTGAAACACCACCAATTTCCATATTCCGGGCTGTTATTACGGATTTATGGTGAGAAGAACCCGAGACCTTTTGATCAGTAGTAGCATACGGTAGCCGCAATACCAACGAGGCATATAATTAAAAGATCGTGAGAGAAAATGAGTGTAAGTGAGTGAGTCAAAGTGTAAAAAAGAAAAGGAGGTACAATAAATAACCACAAGTCCCAAGTCTAGGTAATATAGATTGAGAATAAATTATACCACCTAATCAAATCACCGAGTGTTGTTGGAACAAAACTAATTAAAATTAGTATCAATATTATTTATCTATACATATACATATATAAAAATGAATGTTTGTCTGTATGTACTTTTTAATATGGTAAACTATGCATTTGATCATGTCATGATCTTCAGCAGTGTTGTGCATGAGACAACAAAGGTTTTTGAGTTGGTACGACCGACTTTACCCCGCGGCGTTGCCTGCGGTTGTGTTGTACCGCGGGTAACGTTGTTTTAAATTGAATTTGTTGTCATAATATCTTTGGCTACTACTAACTAGCTAGGACTAGCTGCACTAGTTCCCATTTGATGTTTTAATTTAATTTAATAAACGAAAATTTAAGCAAATACTTATTTGCATACTATATTTACTATTAGAATATAAATATACCATGTTATATGAGATTATAATCTGCCTATCGACCCTACTTATGAGGTAATGGATTAAGAATACGGTGTGTACCACTAACACTAATCTTCATCCTATGGGAGCACTGAAAAGAGAATCAGGCAGTGCCGTTAAAAAAAACCGACCCTTCTGACCAGAATGATGTAGTGATCAAAAATTACTTTTTTAAATATAGGTCAATGTCCAGCTCTGGTCGGTTAAAGGCTATTGATAATGACCATGGCTCTGAACATGCTGGTAAGTAAATTAATTTGTCTTTGAGCAATATTTAAAACATTTTGAAGTCTCATCCAGTATTAGCTCCTCTAAATGCATTGGATGAATGTGGGTTGGTAAGATAGGGACATAAAAGAATCACCTTTATTAATAAATTGTCCCAATTCAGCTCTCATTTCCTGTGTTCCTGTGACACTGGAATTATGAGAACTTGATTTTTATTTATTTTGATAGGATACACTGGTAAATCAACAATCTTTGTCTGTGCCTTAGATAGATAACATATAAAACTCTTGACCTAGTTTTGATTACTTTAAAAAAAGGTCTTGGTTAATTATAAATAAGTAGCAATTATTTATAATGTACTAGATGAACCCCGCGGTGTTACCGGCGGTATAACTTCACCGCAGGTAACACATTGGGTCGAATCAATAACCATTCTCGAATCTTCAGGAACAGACACAAAAAAAATTCATTCATATCGGTTCAGCCGTTTAGGAGGAGTTTCGTCACACACACGCTTAGAAGATTTATATATAAAAAGATGTGAATGTAATCTATCACTCACTGTTTAAAAAAAAAAAAAATA
>PKRV01002605.1:4278741-4288810 GCA_003709505.1 Hyphantria cunea
ATATATATATATATATATATATAATAACGATATTGAATAACCGAATACAGCTATTAAATCGATAATATGTTTAAAGAAGTATGAAGTAGCATCAACATTAGTGCTACTACCAGAAGCCTCAATAATCATCGATAATCTTCCAAGACACGAAGAAATCTTTGAAAAATAGTTTTTCAACGAAAAAACACTATACCTGTAGTTTTTAATAGCCACATTATAATTCGATCAGTCTTCACTATTAAAGACATCAAAAATACATTTAAATCAATCTTTATTAATTCGTGGACGTTATACGACATCCACAAAAAGTATTATTACGCCACTGCCGATAAATAATATGATCAAAAACAACTACACCCAGAGTAGAAATGGAGCTCGAAAAACTTACAAAAGACCAGGTAAATCTCACCGGGTCTGTGGGGAAGTCAAAACGATAAAAAAGTGATTAAAAATACAATAAAAAAAAATAAGACAACAATAAGAGGAATAAAATGTTATGACCCATTTTAACAGTAATTTCGAAGAACGCGCGAATAAGGAGTTCTTATGTGAGTAGACTTTATCTTGTTCTTGAAAAAAGAAAACAAACTGTAAAAACAGGAATACCTATAACACAACCCTTCCGCTCCAGGCGTAGGTTTCATGAATTAAATGACACAAATTATTGCACGAAAGTTTACAGAGTAACGTAATAGCATATAATAGAACCTGAAGGTCTATAAGGTGTTAAACGTTATAAGAAAACGGATATCTCTATGAATTCCTTACACGTAAAACTCAATATCAATTATGCATTGCAAGTTCTAGCAGTAAACGTCAAAAGTGACTTCAATCCTATAAATAAACATCTGATGACAATTGTATTATTCATACATAACGCGTTGATATAGCTAAACAAACAAGTAATCTTGGTACCTTGATACTCTTCACTCCTTTATCTATAAGTTAGTATTTTTTTTAAATATGCAGTTTTAATTTCAAGGTTGGGGAAACAACAGAGTTAAGTATGAAAAAAAATGGCGTTTGTTGATGTATTAACAAGAATAAAAACAGTTTAAAACACTATTGGTTAAAGATCTTCTAAATTAGCAGAAGACCACGTGTATTTCTATACCAAAAAAATGCCAAAAAGCGACAGCAAATAAGCACGTGGGCTGTGTACCACCAAGGAGTAGTTTGGCGTTAAGTGACTTTTAAAAAAATAATAACACAACTCGAAACATAATTATTGAAGTCACGTGTGCAATGCCAAAACAAAGAGTTGAAGAAATTATATAAATTTATGCATATTTCAAATGAAAATTCTTCATTTTTACACAATGACCAATACGTACATAACCTTATTTCAAAATCTGTAATTTACATAATGACCGTAAAACAGGAAAACACAAAGTAATATTACATGAATATCTTTAATGAATTATACTTGTGGTTATAAATTTTCGTTTGATCTAATTGTGTTATCAGTCTTACGTTAGTAAAGTTTGTCTTAAGTCTTTATCAAACTCACTATATCCTTGATCTCTTAAATTTAAAACTGGGTAAATAAACAGCAAAATCTACGAGGTTAGGCTGGTGCAGTTTTTAGGAAATCTATGTATTACACACCGTGCATTTTTCAGCATGCTAAATTAATCTACATATTAAATAACCACTTCACAAATCTTCCCTCGCATTAGCATTTTAACAAACACATTTTGATCTAAACCATTTCTTAGATGTGTATGATAACTATTTTTTTAAATATTCTGGTAACACTAAAACTAAGTAGATAAGTAATATATGTTTAAGGAAATATTCATGTTTACTCATTTTCAAAAATGAAATCGCGGGAATTCCCAGGGCTTTGTTCGTGGGCTGTCTCGAGTCCTTGGACCCTGAGTATGTCAAGTTTCTACAAAGCTATACTTCATGTGTGCCTATATCAAGTATGAGAACTAGGTATGGCAATGATTCAGTATCATTCAGGCAGTGAAACCTCGCTAATTCGGGTGATAATTTTGTAAATAAAGTGAATAGCCATGCTGGGCATCGTTTTCATTTCAAAGTTCGAATTTCAATTTTTAAATCGACTTTTAATTTGTCTATGCCAACTAATAGCTAACTAATGAGAACCATGACAGTACCTAAAAATTTTATTTTTGTTTGTATTCATAATATTTTTGAATAAATTTAGCTATTGTTACCTCATAGACACGTGGCTATAAATAAACAAGCAGTATTGTCTTTGTTGTAGGACATTTATATTGTAAAATTGAGACACCCGGATTGGTAGTTTTGATTCTGATGATAAACTACAAAATTCCTCTATTTGTTCTTACATAGCTCAAATGTGTTAATTGGCTATATTTTCCTGTCTTATAAATTAAAACGTAACTTTCTAGATTTGTTTTAACATCATTACACGGTTTTCATTCGTGACTCAATGCTGTGAGATCACGGTGTATGTAAAATCGAACGATGACTGCTAATTTCCAATACAATAAAAAAGTTCGGTAAATTTATATGCGCAGAGCCTTATTAATAGAATATAGAGCTGTAACAGTTAGATAGCAATAGTCATTTTCTAGTAATTAAACGCCTGTGGTCTGCGCTATTGTTATTTATCTTACAAATAGACTAGTGACACGACAAGTGGCAAACATTATTCAGAACATACCGTTAGGAAAGTAATTACACCTTTGAAGTGATAAAATGTGCTTGCCAGAAGCCAATTCTTAATGTTCAATAGACTACTACTATATGCGGGAACGTAGTAGTTTATAAAACAATGTTATCTAACAATTGACACTCCACACAACTTACCATGAGTTCTTTAGGTCCTTCAGTCCAGAAAAACTGATGCTATTAGATCGATTGAGCCGTCTGCCCAAAGTCCAAAAGCGGATCTTGTTATGATTGTCTTCCTCGTGGAAAGGGTTCAAATGTTCCGGGTAGTCGTAGATGGAGACCGTCTTACGGGGAGCAGTCGCCGCAGCCATATTTTCACCTCCAGGAAATTCACTTTTTAGGTTTTACATAATACACAGTACGATAGGCGTCAACCACTTACTTTATCAGTTATCGGACTGGTGAGTTATCAAAAACTGATAGCACGTTTTATCGCGGCTAGATAATTACGGTGTTTGTTTTTAGTGCGGCGCTGTGGAGCGAGAGATAGTCGGGGTGTCGCGGCGCTCAGCGTCGCGAGCTGGGGCACACTAGCCCGCGGTGGCGGCCGCCGTCACCGTCTGAGCGCTCGCCATCCTCTTATCACATCACAGCCGGTGCCGGCCAGTAGGAAGGCTGAGTCCAAGCGCGAGCGTGTTGCGGCTCCGTGACGTGTGTTTCATTGCGCACCGCTTAACTGAATATCAGCAAAAAAGAAAGTTGCTTCCAATGCAATAAATACCTTGTAGTTTTCAAATTAATTACTATATGTGTTATTTGTCCAAATTGCATCATCCCAATATTTTTGTTTCAAACTAGTGGTATATTAACTATTGTGAATGCTGCCCACTGAAAATCGTGTGTGTATAATATTAGGTATCCGCTACGTTTCCGTTAGCTATATGTACTTCTAAAATTGATCGTAAATGTAATGGTTCATATATACATTTTCTAGGAATCGATATGTTTGCGTGGTACGATAATATAAACACTACTAATGTCTGATAGTAAAGAAGAATATGATGATAGATGTATGTGTGTAGTAAGAAGCTAAACATAATGTCAAATGATCACATTTTGACACAGCAGTTACGACCTGTATTACCGTAAACAGTGAAGTATATTTACCAACGATGACGCCATTCATGCAAGCAAGAGCTGCGTCAGCCGCATAAATATGAAGGTCGACTCGACTTAGGAAAATTTAATAACGTCTTGTAATATTTATTTTACATGAGTATTCTGAAGAAATCGATATCTACAAAATGAATTAGTATTGGAGCAAAAATAGGTTTAATTTGTAACTTTGAACTATCGTAGCATGGTCATACTTCTCTCCATGGGCCGCGGAATAAAAATCGATGGTGTTATGAAATTCATTTGTAGCTTTCGACAGAGAGAGTGTGTAACCCACCTTCCCTCTGGTTTTGGTGGCGTGAGGGCAAGAACGCTCTTACGGCTTTTGAGCCGCAAATGTCCATAATCGGCGATAGCCACTTACCATCAGGTGAACGGTCTACCACCCAAGGCCGTTCCCTAATGGTATATTGAGTTGGGTAATCTATATCGTAATTCCAGCGCTGTAGTCACACTGGTGGTGATAGGTGCCTTTTCTGGCAGCGCACAGGACAACATAATACCTTGCTATCTTCTATTTTACGTCTGTTGAAAACCATATACTATCCTGTGTCCAGAATAAAGAATTTTTTCTCTCTCTCTTTCTTTCTTTCTATATTCATCATGTCTTTCTGTATGTTACGCTTTCACGATCAAACCGCTGCACTGATATCAATGATATTTGGCAAGGAGATACTTTGATATATAAAGAAGAACATAAGCTTCTCTATACCGCGATAATCGACATACACGCGGGCGGAGCCGCGGGCAAAAGCTAGTTATTAAAATTTCATAGAAATTGTTTCCTATTGTATAGATGCAGATAATTTAATTATCAAAGGACACAATAACAAACAAAATCATGTGATAACCAGAAAAAAAAAATGTTTTGCAACAAATACCTACTACAAAGTAATTTTCGGAAGCAGTTTTACACTCTCCAGTACTTTTGGCCATCAAAATATAATTTAGGGTACATAACTTTGAGAAACTTCTACAAGTTGTGCAGCAGTTCTTGTCGAGGAATGAAAAATATACTAAATAATACATTTATGCGTACGTACAAATCAAAACTTCCGCATTTGTAATACATATAACTAAAATAAAATAATACTGGGTATTTTTTTCTTCGCAAAAAATAAACAAAGATATTTACGAATTCGCATCATGGTACATGTAGTTATATTGTATTTGTATATTATGTATTATGAACATTTTTGTTTGCATATATAATTTAAATACATATTCATTTGTAACCATACCTATATTTACACTGTATACTGTGGTTTATATAAGTCGTAGTTATTGATAGATGGGGTGTGAGTCAGGCAGCACGCAATCACGAAGCAGCCTTAACTAAAATACCAATTCCTTTGTGCCACGTATTGATCCACAATGTTAATAAACCCCAGTATAGCAGTAGGCCGATTCGAATTTCATAAATCGAATCAAACTAAATAAATGATTGTAATAGTTTCATAGCAACGGAAAAAATAGAAAGCTTAGATTTTAATAACGTGTAACCGAATCATATTACGAAATAATTAATAAATGTTATACACAACAATTATTTATAATTTCAATTTGTCTTTCCTGTACAACTCAGGGTTTAATAACAATACAAGTTTCTATTTATAATAAAGTTTATTTGAAGTATGTTCTCTTTAACATTAGTAAAGTAATTTAAAATAATGGAAAAATGTGAGCACCATGTAAGATTCCTAGTTAGTGGTTAGTGGTTACTGATTTTTTCTTTTCATGTTTCTGCATCCTCTTTTATACATATATAGAGTCAACGCAGAGTGCCACTGACCTTGGGAACGAGACCTTTATACACAATGGATACAGTTACTTCGTGAAAAACTTTGCCCTTTTCCACAAAAAAAAACATAATGAGGGCTTACAACATAGATGTTTCCGGCATGTGTGCATATTGTGTAGGAGCCAAAGGAGCTTTACGCTATAGATTTTCTTCTTATTGTGGGAATAATCGCGCCTAGCAGTGAGCCACAAACACACTGAGTTATGATAATAGGGAAGAAAACATGAACTAAATTAAACCGTAAAATTAAAATTGGAACCCGCAACGTAATTAAACGAAAGAAAAACTGGAGAAGTTGGCAATATAAAAGTTCCACTTTCCTCCTTAGCAAAGCGGGGAAAAAATTAAGTAAAAATAGGCAAACAGTTTTAACAGACAAATACTTATTACACTTTTGTTTACTAGGAATAGGATATGGTCTGTCTGTTTTAGGGCAAGTTCCGCTAAGCTAAAGAATGTCTAGTTTCGCGCATTGGAAACGCGCCACCAGAAACGTAAAATTTTGGTGTATTTGTTTTGAATCCAATATTGTGTTTTCATTCCTGTCTGTAAAGGTACACTCTACACCTTAATTTTTTATGTAAAAGATGTTTGTTCTGAACACATTAATACTAATTAAGATATCTCTAATGGACTCTAAAACAAGATCATTTTGACAATTAGGAATGCGATTTACATAAAAGAATTTCTTATTTGTGTTGATATGAATCAGAATACAACAACAGTTTACACATTCGACTGTGATAGTTGGAGTGCAACAAACTAACCGTGAATAATTATTGTAAGTAAAATGTTACGTTTTGACCCAGAGTCCACAATACATACGAATTACAGTTAGTCATCACCTTTGTTCTTTGTAATGATTACTTGCAATTTGAACAAAAGCTACTATATACAAGAAAACATCACAAATGCTCATTATCTCATTGACACACATTAGAGAGCTGCCGTATGTTCTTCAGGAATATTTTGGTACAAAACGATTTCGAGACTCTTTAGAAAGTAAGTGTAACAAAAACGTAAGTGTAAAAAAAAATAATTCATATGCTCTCTGCATATGAATTTTTTTTTTTTTTATCTTCCGATGTTTTTAATGATTATTGCGTTCGAATAATTAATTAAGCGTACTAATTTGTCGTTGGGGATTCAGAAAATCAAAAATCCGGATAAAAATAAAAGTGGTATTGTGCACGTGTAATGTGAAATAACAAAAACTTATCAAGGAAAATCAATGTTTAGTAATAAATAAACGATCGAATCTGTAAAACGGATGGCCGTATTATCGAGTTTCTACTGTACTTTAAATAAAATGGTGATTTTAATCGTTTGTCTATTTATTTGCTAGCCCGAGAGCCTTTCTTTAGATTCACATGTGAGTGAACGTCGTGTGGGTTGAGTCTGTTGGTCCGACACCCTACTTCACTGTGAGCCTCGGCGAGGTGAAGAACCGTGAGGTATTCACCAAAAAAAAAGTCTAAATTGATTTCCAATATTTTAAAAGTGATTGCCACATTTATTTTTATTTTACTTTTTATTTCCTAAAACATAATGTGTTTAGTCAGTTATTAAGCGAGTACAGTATATGGGTTGGCCTTTTGAAGATAGGAACGCAGTTTTGAGTCAGTCTGTCTATACAGACGGCATACGAGCCCCAGCCATCGTGTGGCTTAAAAGGCTTGGTGTTGTATTTTTATTACATACGTCCAATAGTTACTTAATTCCCCTGCGACGGGCACGCCACTAATAACAACGATGTCACACAAAACAATAAATTAAATTGAATACCACGAAAATTATGATTAAAACTATAAACTTGTTTGTTTGTTGTTCATTGACATGAATAACTCCAGAACTTACACTATTATTATTGTTATAAAACTTCTAATACTTAACTACAAAGCATTTCAACATAATATTCTCGAACCTCGACATTTCAATATCAGAGTGGTTTTGTGACATTTTGGGGTGCACGACCGGGGTTTATATGGAAGGTATCGATATCTTGATATCTTCACAGATAGCCGGTATTGAGCAAATATTTCGTTGCATTTACCGAATAAAAAGGCTTACAAGGGAGTAACAGCTCCGTTAATACCAGAATATCATTAAATCGTAAAAAAAATCGACACTGGCACTGATGAGTCTTGAATGGAATTGACATGGTTATGGTTTGACCCATCAGCTCACTTGACACACACCATGTATAATATAACCTCTTTTGCTTTGTCCACATTCACCATTCGCTCCATGCACTTGTCGGTTCCTGATGCTTTTCACAAGACTCTTTTTTAGAACATCAGTGTGTTTTGTATCAAGACCGTAGTCATTCAAGTCTTCAATTGTCTTTGGTTACCTCTCTAGGTAATAGGGGTGACTCTTTGTATGTATTTATTATAGTTTTCTTTAATTTTATCGTTAGAACCTTTATCATTCTGATCGTCTTTTTACAAAATACGCTTAGACACGCTAAAGCTTTTAGAAATAAATTCATAATCTTATAAATTATGTCTGAATTCTAAGCGGATTGTTTGTTTTAATCAAGCTAAAAGAATATCTGGTTGTGAAGGTTTACTTGTGACCTCGCCGACGTTAAAGTTTTTTTAACCTTAACTTGACAGTTCTTTTTGGGTGAAGTGTTACAGCCTGTCGTTTTCTTGTTCTTCTGACGCTTATTCATAAGTAACTCAACAAGTTTTCGCGTTTATGAAATCATTATTTTTTTGTTCAAAAAATTGGTTAGCCATATATAAAATTATTTATTAATAATAACTTAAAAAAAACACAAATTTCTCCTTTCAGCTACATTTTTAAGGATTATTTGACAAATTTGGAGAATATTTTTTAATTTCATTGTGTTCACTTGGTCTAATTCAAATTTGGACAAAAACATTACTTGTAATGAATATTAATTTATAAATTCGAAAGTAACTCTGTCAGGTTTTCACTGCTAAACCGTTACACCGATTTTAATGAAATTTTACCTGTAGATGCTTTGATTCTTGATGAAGGACATGGCCTGTTTTTGTGGCATCGCGATAAGCGAGATACACGAGGGCGGAGACGCGCGACGAGAAGCTAGTAGTGAATAATGAGAATGTATAACATGATTAAATTTCATCAGAATGCAATTTAAAGACGCTATTCTATATTGTTTCATTATTTTAGAGGTTAATTGTTCGGCTTTTTTTCCCTAACGCTCAACGACATCTGTCTTCACACTAAACAGAGCTTGAACTATGAAAGGTAGATTGACTGAAAGAATAACAATGTATTTTTTTATAAATAAAACACCCAAACCCCAAAACAATTTTTTCGAGATCATACAAACATTTGGTCTGATTCGCGAATCCAACTGAACTGAACTGAACAACAACAGCAATCGCATAGGCTGAAGACTGCGCCACCGAACTAGTCAGTATTTTATCATTAAAAATTTATGTGCTGAATATCATCCTACTTTATTTCAGATACACGTTTATGGTACATTTGTTGCGAAAATTCCCCACATTCAAAGTAAACCTACCCAATTACCTAGTTGACTTGCAAATTTTTACCAGAGCCATGATTACACTGCTAATCTATGCACCCTCCAATGTTGTGCGACTTTTTAATCCTTTAAAAACAAATTTACATTTCAAAATTCTTGCTAATACATTTGTAATGTGTAATAAATTTCAATACAACGCTACAATTCTGTAAATGCGGCGGCTTTATCGAAAGTCGTTTAAATAAATCTACCATGCGCTGTGTACAATACGAATGTAAAGTTTGCTGCTTCCATAATTTAGTTTTAATGGGCTAGATGAATGGTTTCAAATGCTAGCAGTATACTTATGGCATTATTAGTGCTATACAAGATTTTATAACTGTACTATCTTTGTAAGTAAAGTGTCAAAGATAGCTTTAGATTTTCATTTTTAGAGAGATTCCAATGAACTTGATATCATCTGTTTTTGAAGTGTAATGGGCTAGCGAAGAGACGAGTCACCTGAGAATTACCGACTATAGCTTTCTATGGAAACTTGCAAAATGAGAGTTGAGTACTTTGCCACATTTTCAATTAGTCCCTCTGCAAACAATGGGGCGAGGGTGTGGGTTTCAGTAAGCTCACTTACTCGAATAGAAGTATGTATGTAAGGAAAGAGTCATTTAATACTATTTTCTCTAAGTTGGCGGTATTACTTCTTTCCAGCCGACTCATATGTGCGAAAACATCTCACTCCAACATTTGTAATATTACCATTGAAGATAGAAATAATATAATTTATTCTATTGTTCACTAAACAAAATTACAGTACCGTGGGAGAGCCACGCTTCGGCATGAATGGGCCGGCTCGACCGGAGTGATACCACGGCCTCACAGAAAACCGGTGTGAAACAGCGCTTACGCTGTGTTTCATCGAGTGAGTGAGGATACCGGAGGCCCATACCCTAATCCAACGCCCCCTATCCCCCTCACCATCCCCTTTCCCCCCAGGCCGC
>PKRV01002605.1:4288967-4390576 GCA_003709505.1 Hyphantria cunea
TAGTGATCTGTGCAGTGCCAGGAGATGCTCCTACCTCAGCACGTTGCTGCAGCCTGAGGAACCGCAGCGCTGGTATTCCTATAGGGTATGTACCTGGCTATTTCGGTGTGCCTTTAATTATATATGTATTGTTGTGTATCGCACAGAAATAAAATTAAATAGACCACTATGAATAGTTCCATTGTAATCCCAATGTCGCATCTAAACTACACTTAAAACCAAAAACATTTTCACAAGCCAATTGATCATTTCTCAAAGCAATAAATATTAACTTTGGCCTTTTCTTGATTAGCAAAGCTTTTTGCAGAAGCATAAAACCCAATATTCCCTCCCTTTAACCTTAATAAGGAAAATGAAGAGAAATAACACGATGTAAGATGAATAAAAAGGGCCGACGGATAAGAGAATAAGTTTTAGATGAAAATATACTAGGCATTAGATATTGAACTTGTTGTGATTTACTTATGAAAATGAAGGACAATCCAAACTGTAGGCCTTACCATAAATATGGGATACGTGACCAGTTTGTGTGGTGCAAGTCATGTACTTATAGCAATTGACAATAATAATTTCAAGAAAGAAACTTCGACGATATTAAATGGGCTTTAAGTTGCCTCATGACTGTATGTATGGCCATGGCTTGTGCGATTTGGAATCGTGTAATATTTATTCCAGAAATAAGGATTGCCAAATTAAGTGTTCTTTTGCTAGAATTTTTTTTCACCTTGAATTTCAAGTCTCGGTTTTATGGGATGAAACTGGACTCAGGTACTGGTGGGATACCTTTGAAATGTCAAATAATCTGATTTAGTCTAATGTATCTGTTTTTTTCTACATATATGGGGTTTCAAAACCTACTTTAAAACTTAGGTATGTTCTCATACTAATAAAAAGAATGGCCTATAATTTAATAATCTAAATAAATCGAAAGAATTATTTCTCCTCCAATTATTTTGTAGCGGTGTCGATGATAGTGTTTTAGGGTAGCATAGTTTTAACAACATATATATTGTTGTTGTTCAAATGATAATGATGATAGTGTGTTGTTGTGAGATATATATCCAACTAAAAATTATATTCTAGAGTAAACTTTCTAGTTCCTTCTTAAAAACATTTTTAAACGTTTTTACAGGAAATCAAAAGCTCGAAAATAGAAATAAATCTTTAAAAAAACCACTTTATTTCATAAAGTCGGACGAGATTGGGTTAAGTGTCGTACAAATGACATCATCAATGATGGTAGTCTGAAGGACGTATACCAAGAAACATTTAAGAACGTCTGATATTGATAGAATTAATAAAATGTCGACTCTCTTTCACCACTTTGTGCCTTTCATTTCCCATACCGGGTACTACTACGTGATAACTAACCAAGTAATGATTTCAGGTAAAGTGAAATACTAAATTAACTATATTTTCAAGCGAATTTAGAAGTACGCTATGATTCTAAGAGCTAATAACTTTGTTACAGTAAGGCAGTTAATCTTAACCAGGGGTTAGCGATTCTAGTAGATTAAATAGTCCATCAATTTTATAGGAAATAGGAACATTTCTGTGTCGCGGGGAAATTTGTATATATACATGAAATGAACACAAAGAACACCTAAACTTAGTAAACAATTTGTAGATCACGCAAAGTATTGTTTCAAGTAACTTTCACCAAAATACACAGCGTAGAAGAACGTGGCGTGGTTAGCACTTGAAGCCTTACGGGTAACTAAAGTGTCAGGTTATTTAGAAAGCTTTTAAATGTTATTTCTAGAAATAGTCCAGTGAACATGATATAACCTGTTTTTTAAAATGTAAATTGATAAAGATTACCTAAAATAAATGACTATACCTTCCTAGGGAAACTTGCGAAGAAAAACTCACAAAAACTTTGCCACATTTTGAATTACAAGCCAATTACAGTGCAGTGACAGGTTTTAAAATCCAGGATATCCGCTCATCGCCTTACTTTAGCCACACATCTCTGATATAGATTCCTGTGGCGTAGTAGGAGGGGTCAGTTAGACAAATGACATCATCAATGATGATAGATAGTCGTAAGACGCCAGTTCGACACGCCTTATCGCACGATTGTATATTTGTGGAAAAGAAAATGGTAAATGAAATATAGATGTCGCTTTGTGTGTCTCTATAGTTGAGTCATTGGATTAACCGTTTCATTAGGTATAGATTATTTCTCTAAGTCGTTTAGTAATCATATCTTTGTGACGGAATAAACTCACATATAATTAATTTAGAATGGCTATTTACACACGCGTTGACGATGGGATAAGTTATTTTAAAACGACACCTAAGGGCCAGCGTCGGACGACGAAGAGCGATGGTTGGTTTTAAGTAGCTGCATCAAATACGGTTGTATTTTGAAGAACCTTAGGTTGAACTTAGCTTGTTACTGAATTAGTCTTTTCGCCGCCACTCATTCTGTCCCTAACTGCTGCTACTGCTAACTTAACCTGCTTTTTTTAACAGCAAATCTAGTTAATTTTTTCAATTATTAAATGTACCTGCTATACCCACAAAATAAGAAAAAACTAGATTACTGTATACAAAAATATAGTATACAGACCTTAAATAGGCAAAACAAGTTTTTTACACGTCACCTGAAAACACATTACAAGCCAAAATGTTTGAGTAAATAAATAGCAATGAAAGTCATATGCAAATAAATATAATTGTTTTGTATAAATGCGTATGCATACATGGTACATATATTAATATAACATTTTTTGTTTGTTTGTCTTTCTGTCTATCTGTCTGTCTGTTTGTTCCAGCTAATCTCTGGAACGCCTGGACCGACTTTGACGGGATATTCACTGATAGGTAGCTGATGATATAAGGAGTTACTTAGGCTACTTTTTAGCTTTGCCCCGCGGCGTTGTTCGTGGTTGATGTCAAACCGTATATGTGATAACACCACGGGGCTCAGCTAGTAATTCATATTCTTGGTATTGTTTGCATTGAAGCTCGCCTACAGGCTATGCCTAGTGTTGTTTTGTAAATTTTGTATATTCTGTGATAGTTACTCGTTATGTACCATTTTAAATATAAACCTATAAATTTTTTGGATGGAATGGAATATTTGAATAAATATGTAAAATTTAATGAGATTTTTGTTATAATTTTCTTACCTCAGACGTTCAGAATGATTTGTTGAAATATGTTTAAAAAGTGAAGATTGTCTCACTTTTTTAAGAAAATCTCTTCAGTAAAAGCTCATTTTAAAATAGATTGTACGGTACAGTCCATTGAAATAGTCAACGGGGTCAGGTCACCTGATAAATAAAGCTACCCTTACAAATTTTTATGTAACGGTTACCTTTTGTCTATTCAAGAACGAGAACGTAGATGTGGAAATGTCTAAGAATGGAGTTCGTACTCGCGACAGTGAAAGTTAGTTATATTTCTGAATGTCCATTTATTATTATTATTATTTTTTTTTATATTTAAGCTGCCAAAATGACTCTGCCCTGCCTGATGGAAAGCATGAGCAGAATCCTAGAGTGGTGGTCACCATCCTCAATGCGAAAAAGAACAATGCAGCATGGTGACCCACACTATGGCGGCCTGGGGGGAAGGGGGATAGGGGATAGGGTGAGGGGAATAGGGGGCGTTGGATTGGGGTATGGGCCTCCGGCTATGGCTCTCACTCACTCGATGAAACACAGCGTAAGCGCTGTTTCACACCGGTTTTCTGTAAGGCCGTGGTATCACTCCGGTCGAGCCGGCCCATTCATGCCGAAGCGTGGCTCTCCCACGGTAAAAATTTCCTAATTCTATATTTTATTTATTTCCTAATTCTGAGATTGACGGTAGGAAATAGAGGTAAAATATACGGGAAGAATACACTGTCAGTGTGGTGATAGATTACTAATACGGATTGTCGCGACTTCGTCGACTGTGTTGATATAGAATGAGCCGACTAAACGCGAAAAGTACGCAAGACAACTTATTTAAAATCGCATAACAACTGGTCTAGTATGGCTAGGCTATAGAATGGTATTCCAAAACCACCTTTCTATGGAGCAATTTTTCTATATTCCAGCAATAAGCAATTAAAGGCTGTTTGTGTAATGATTTGATCTGAATACTTTCTTAGTATAGTTATCCAATCATAGTCTGTAGTTTTCTACAGCGCAAAGAGATATTCTTTTTTTATGGAATAGGTTGCAAATGAGCAGACATATCGCTTGATGGTAAGCGATTACCGCCACCCATGGATACCCGCAACACCATAGGCGCCACAAGTGCGTTACCGGCCTTGGGGGATTGGGAGGGGGGTGGTTGGTTGGGGGGAGATGGGGCCAGTAGTAAAATCATAGCAGATGCAGAATTAACACACTAACTATCCAAAATGAGGCTTACACTGGCTCTGATTGGCCACTGGTATTCACAACAGGCTTAAGAATGAACACAACTTCATGAGGAGGATTAAGTGCTCTCCACTTTGCAAAGGGATAGTGTATATGTGTTAATACATCGCCAAATCATGCTTAATACGTCTCGTGTGGTTTAAGTCGCCTAAATGCCGAATTTCGGCACCACCATTAGCTAGAGACACCTGTCCTATAAGTAGCGTAATAGGTAGCACACAGGAGGTAGGGTTCAAACTTAATAAGTTTAATCCAGTGTATGAGAGATTAGTGACAATATGGTAGACTGTCAAGTCAAATCAGTAGTAGCTAAACGTCAAAATATTAGATACATTTTAGTACAAAATACCTGTGATGCAATCTAACTAATGGGCAATGATTTGATGCGTTTAATATTATATTGATTGTGAAAGACATTTCAAACCGTCATAATCAACATTAAACTCTCTTTCTCACACCTGCAAGTTAACAAATAAATAAATTATTATTTTAAATTTCACTGCTATATAAATAGATCTTTCCTTATAAATATCATTTTGACCTGAGTACTCGTATACTGCACTGGACGACGGTTTCTTCCAAGGAGCTCCAACTATCACGGTCTTAGGCAGTCTACATCCATCCTGTGCCAGTCACAAATCGACCTTCGTTCAGCAGTAGACGACGAGTGTTCAATAAGAATACTACGCCAGGCAGACATTCAAAGATTCTAGCTAAATAATTTATTTTAAACGTAAAAATCTGTTGTGTACTTTGTTTAAAAATATATGAATGTAGCTACAAACCTAATGTAACGTTACTGAATGTAATAAAACCACAATGACGTGAAAAGATACCCACTATTGACGGTTAGAAGTACTTTTTGTTGCCCTGACAAGGGTCTGAAAGGAGCATTTCATTACGGCTTTGTTTTGTGTGTATTTCATAGGATTGTGTTGAAGAATTGGATCGTAAGCCGTGTTAGTGAAAAGTATATTATTTTACAAGCCAGGGTTTGAGCCAATTTCACTTTCAGAATAATCTTTATATGTCGACTGTTGTCTGTTTGGCTAAATCTTTTGAACCACTCAAAGATCATACTTTTAATGCAATTTTCAGCAATAGGCAGAGTGTTGTAAGAGGAAGGTTTATATATGAAATATACGATAATTTCAAAGACTTCTGTGCGAAGCTGGGTCACTAGCATATAGGTAGCTTAAAAATCTCAAATAGTTCCCTACCGATTCAGTTCAGACTGATACGAAATACAAAGAACTTAAAATGATTTTTATAATTGTATGTATGTTTTGCAAGCACAATATGTCAGAGCAAAGAGATGTGTACACTAGTTAGTTAGCTAGCTATTTTAATAGTTTTTGTTGTGCATCCTTATCCAAAACTATTCCTAAGGCATAAACAACTTCACACAAACCTAATAAAGTACAACTGACTACACGATTTGCCTAGTGGTTAATGCGGTCACTGCGCCACTTTCTACTGCTCTGAGTTACACAAATTATTACTATATTTCGTTGACCAAAGAAATTGGTACCTACAGTTTCAATAAAAAAATATTAAAAAATGCAAACGACAATTTTTTTTCTCGACTCTTTTCTTAAACCTAGGTTAATAATACTCAAACTTACATTGCAATTTATGTTCTATTGTAAAAGCACAAATCACTTCTTCCTTTGTTAGATTTTATTGAGAAACTTGAATTAGGTTTACTACTTATATTATAGTAGGTTAACTGGAATAGGCTAGTCAGGTACGCTCTGTTGTACCTCCGATAGAAAAAGGGCATAAGTAAATTTTTGTAAATCTACTAGGAGAAATTTTAAATATTAGTATTGTTATTACTATGAGCCTGCGCCGCTGGCGCTCCCGCTTAGTTCGTGTACGCGGCCTAAATGCCTTGCGCCTTCTGGCGACATAAAGTTCTTCCATTAACTTGATGTCGCCTTCGTTCCTTAAGATAATGAGGTATTTTAAAACTGCTTGTATTTGAGATTTTGAATTTCTGACATTTAAGGCTTAATCTCACCAAATGTAGTTTTAAAATGAAATAGACCACCAATATAGTTATTTTATAGCAGTTTTATTTTCAAGCTAAAACGAAGGTATATAATACCAGTGCCTTAGTGTTTACGGAACGTGTTAACGTGTAATTATGATGTTTAAAACTACTATTACCTTGCGACCATAGACGATCTTATCACCAACGGCTATTACCAATAACCTATTTCTAGTTATTACAAGAAGTAAGCTATTGAAAAACGTTCTGAATTTATATCGAAAATTTTTTTTACGTTTTTTTACAATCACAAAGTTGTGCATGACATTTATAATAGAACAAGTAAAATTTCTCAAAAAAATTGCGTATCAATGAAAGTATTGAATTTGAAATTAGAAATTGAATTAATTACAGTGAAAAAAAAATGCTATCTTATCTGCGCTTTCTGTGCAATTTCCATGAAAAATATTAAAATAAAGTAACGTTTTGTATTAGTGTGTGTGTTGTGAGTTAATGGTCATTAAAATGAACAGTATCCGTGAGTAGTTATCGCTTTGTATAAAAAACCCTTAGTTTATGAAGAATAACACTAAAATGCCTGCAAAATCAATATTCGGACTAAACAGAAAAGAAAGTGGCTTTGAACAGTTCGGCTACTATCATTTTTTAATACACCTTGTTGAATTTATAAGGCTAAGCGTTGATTGTTATTCATGACTCTCAAGAGGCTCAGCAAGAGGTCCTTATTACGTATAACAAGAGGTTTTGAAGTGAGAGCTGTTTTAGTAGTTGCAAAATATTTAAGTTGCCGAAAGCATATTGTAAAACTATAATAATTACTGCCGCTGCTACTTTCTTACTAAGCTAATTATGAGATGAAACTGTGGGTTAGATGATGAAGTTGTTTTTGTCAGGGAAATTGTACTAACATGAAAACAATGCATATCAAATACCTGTGGCAGTGCTGGCTATTGGATGTTTAAAGCAGTCCCGTACGGCATACTTGTTTGTTGCAATGTGTTTGGAAGTTTCCGCACTTTGATATTGATACATTCGCGTTCAACAGAATTTCACTTAAGTACATAGTCAATTCAGTTTTATTCTTATATTGATCTATTGTCTGCCTTTAATTTGTTACAATATCCACATTTAACAATTATTTCACCTTTTTATTTCGTATGGGTTGGAACAAATGAAATTATATTAAATTTTAATTATCAATCCCACACGGTATTAATGAACTGAACTAATTGAAAACAGTAGGTTACATTGGGAATTGACAAATGTGTCATCGCTGCCATGACGAAATTAAAATTCATTCACAATGTCATGCAAACTTTAATGATATCATTTGTGAACAGAAAGGGGTTAATATACATTCAGTAATGAGTTGAAGTAGATTAACCAATCAGGTCATTGTTACAGTTATTAATTTTAAACCATATCTGATCCATAGTAGCTATATCCATGGTAAGTTCGAAGTACTTTATCACACCTGCCGCTTTATATCGATCTGTGACCAGGTTTCGGTCACTTAAGGGGAAAATACCTTAGTATTTTATTGCAATGCAGTCTGGCAGATATTTTCAGCAGTTTTATTACTGCCATGAAAGCCATAAAATGATAGAGTAGAATATTTCGTATATCTTAGATTATTTTGTTCTAAATTTTACTTATAACTAATTCTTCATATTGATTGTAACAGTAATCTGCTTTGATCGTATAAACAATTTGGAAAATCATAGAACATAATCAAATAAACGTCGATTTTCAACTGAGAATTAAGTTACTCAGCTACGGAGTGTCTCCGTCTTGCATTAAAAGTTCGGCTTTTTGTAGGTGAAAGTAGAGCATTAGTAATGATACTATTGTCAAAAGCGCGGCCTATTTTTACTTCTAGTGTAAAAATCACATGGAACATCATGGAACGTGAACAAATAAAGGAACAATTTTAAGTTAGTAGAGCCACGCTAACCTCAAAATCAGAAACAAAATTGCTTACTACCGGTTTACTGTGATTAAACTGAGGCCGATTCAAACAGATCGAGTAGCACTATTTATTGTACTGAAGCATAGCTCCGTTGATAGCTTAATTATAAAATGAAAATAGTAATTTGTATCACTTGTAATTGAAACAGAATTCGATAATATGTAGTTCCTTACTTCTGAATCTTTTTATGTTGTGTAGGACGCCCTGCAACACGATGGACCAGACGGACGAGTTGAAGAAAGTGGGTGGCAGTGAATCGAGACTTACTGCCTAAGATTAATTGGCGCTCCTTGGTAAAGGTCTTAGTTCATGACAATATATAGATTTGTAGACATATTTTTATGAAACACAACTCTTGTACTAAGACTCTTTCTGTATCACTGAAATAGACATTAAATTGCACATTGCGGATCACACAAAGTGTGGTCCGATGTGGGGTTTGAACCCAAAAGACTCAGTGCTCATAAAGAATTGAGGTGACCGTTTAAATCACTACGCCTTCCGTACAGTCAAATAATGATTATATATATGGAAAAGTCATTTAAACAAAAAAGAATACCGCAATCAATTTATTTCAATACGACAGAAAATATGTTCACTATTTTCGACACGTAATACCGTAGAATGGAAAGCTAATGGTGAGCGTATATGGCCATTACTGTGTCTTTGTAGAAAAATATCTTCAACCCTCTACCCCATTACTTGGGGGTCGTCGGCTTCTGTTCTAGCTCACCTGTTACAGCTGATAATATCGCCTATAGGTTACAAGAAAATTGAACGTGCTTAGCTTAGCTATGATGTTTTTAAAGGAATACAAGTTTTTCTGCTGGTTTGTAACACAATGGTACATTGTTATACTTTAGTTCGTTGAGACAGAATGTTTGTCTTTTTAATTGGCCCTGTCGAGACTAAAATTGTTCAGACATTTTCACTCACAATAAAAAAACAATTTATCTTTATTAAATAAACAAATGTATTTCATACAACGAGATACAGTTTGAATAACTAAACGGAGATAGAAGTTCAGGCACACCAAAGGGTAAACTAATGTTACGAAAGTTGTTTAGGCTCCATTTACTGAATTCTGGAAAGAGCTGGATGCATGTATTTTGCCAAACAAAATATAAACCTTAAACATTCTAGGAAATAAAAAGAATACAAATATAACCACGAATAGAAATCCTTGATGAAAACCTCATTTTATTGAAAATCCTTAAGACGCTTGAACTGAAGCTAAATAGAAACCAGCTCAGTCAATTAACAACTTGTACTTTTAAGAACAACCTTAAATAACACACTACACACACTATTCAGGATTTTTCTTAACTTTCCTCGAGCAACTCGACCTTCGATAAATAGACTGACCGTTATAAACCGACCAATTTATATAGACCATCAGCGCAAAGTGACAACTTAGCGGCGGCGCCAGGCCAGTCCTACATTTTTAGCCGGTATTTATTCTTTACCCCGAGAATCTATTTATTACCCCCATTTCCTTTTGTACGGATCGTCTTAATTATTTTCAACCAATCACGGATGAGGATTTAAAACTAGGACATTTTGTTTGGTGTAGCATTCAGGTATATCTTCGCAATAAGTTCAGAGTAGAAGCTATAAACTTCGCTTAAGCGCTCGCTGCTAATAAACATACTTTAAATGTTTTTATATACTTTAGAATTTAGTATGCTTAAGACAGTAACTGAGCAAATGGGCTACCTAGTTGATAATGACTAAAGACTAAAATCACCTACAACTCCAAAGACCAAAGTGCCATTTCGCCCTTTGTTAATTTTCTCTTGTCACCCTAAAAAATATGGAACACGTTTGAAACCACACAATATAAAGTAACAGTTAATAATAATTTGAATGGCTATATCTCATCAACAACCTTCAATAGTGCAATGTACCACATAGGACTTGAATTTAAACATATACTGTGGCGACTTCCACATACAGCGTCAACATAAAATATATGACAACGCCATCCACCGAAGATACACTGAACTACGGAGTAACGTAGTGCACGAAGAAGCTACCAATCCTGCATCGCGCAATAGAGGTTCTCGTGCTGATAAACATATATACAACAATCCAACGTAAACCTATGGGCAGTGGCCCATCAGGCATGATTACCTCGCCTAGTCGGAAGATTCTCCCTTTGTGTTGGAGGGACATGAAACTCGTTCCTCCACATATACATACATATAAAACACAGTATGTTACACTATTTATAACTCAAGAAGAAAAAATAAAAATAAAATAGAAGGTAGCCTTCAACCAGGAGATTACATAGGATACTTTTTACAAAGGTTTTTCTTTTTTTACTTTGCGCCGCAATGTTAACAGCGACTGCTGTTGTACCGCGGGTAACACCGCGGGGCTCATCTAGTTTATAATAGTTTGTTTAAAAATATTTTCAAACGATATAACACTAATCAAAAGTTAAAACTAAACTGCGAATATATTCAACGTTCGCAGTATGTTAACAACGTCTTTCAGATATAGTGATGTGTATTCGCAAGCCAATTTCGCTTCAAGGAAAACACATTTCACTAACAATAGATGTTACTCTTTGCTTGTTACCTTTACACGTACGATCTTTAAAGAATAACAAGATAAATTTAGAGTCATAGTTAGTATCTTTTTAGAGTTTTATACCCGAATTCAATTCCCGGGTCGGACAAAATATTTGTATGATCTGCAAATATTTGTTTCGGAGTTTGGGTTTTTTCTAATATATATATTTACAAAAAAGTAAAGTAAATATATGTTTATATCAGTTCTTTAGTACTTATAATACAAGCTCTGCTTAGTTTGGGTCTAGATGTCGTTGTGTGTGAGATGTTCCATATATTTATTAATTATATTAATTTACAAAACCTTCCAGGAATTTAAATATCTACTATTTAAACATAGAAACGCTATGGTACATTACGTTAAATCATAATGTCGCTGGGCAGCAATAGCTCAAGCGTTCTTCAAACAGACATTTATAAGTAATCGGCTTAAAAATTTACCACCATCATTTAATCAGTAGTCTAATCAAAGTACCTGGATGACATTTTGTGACAAAATTTTCTCGAAATGAACCTCCGCATATTAAACATCATGAAAATTGTTGGGGCCGTTTCCGAGCTTCAGATTAGATAAGAATTGGCTATTTAATTGTATCCGATATTAACACAATATGCTTTACTAGCTAATTTTATTTCAGTGCCGTTATTAACCTGGAAAACAGATTTCAGGTGTCACCAAGTAAAATATTTCCTTCTTTAATACTAGGTCTGCTTTATTGCCGGTACTAAAAAGAAAGTTAGCCTGAAACACGGTTCATCTTCATTCGCTTTTCTCACTTTTCTTGTAAATTGGCCACATAAAGCGGCTATTTTATTTGACGCATCAGTTGACCTCAGGATTTACTGTGGCTCATTTATGTTTCTTTTGCCTCTTCAAATGATGCTGTTAGGAAGAAAACGTACTACTACTACTACAGGTTGAAATTCATAGTATTTCATTAATATTAGCACAGCCACGTAAAAAATTCTTTAATTCTGTTGTCATATTGTATTCTTACAAACAAGTTACGGATTGAAGTTTCAAAAAAATGATAAAGCAATTATCTAATTAAGCGTTTAATGGTTAACCGTTTAGAAAACACTATCCGATCCTAAATTACAAGCACCACGCGCCAAATGAATGGGAACTCTTGCTCGCGTTGTTATTTGTACCATCTCGCTCTTTTTTATCGATATCAATGTTTGGTAAGACTATGGTAACGTTCAGTAGCTGTTTGGTTGTAGTTCGAGTATTTTGTCAGGGTCAAAGTAAAGCTACAGAGCTTATCCTAGGATCATAAAGGTGCCCGCTCAAGAGGGGTCGTCTAAAAGTAGTAGATGGCCCATGGTACGTCGTTCTTCCAGGGTTTTCCTGTCTGGGATAAAACTGGTCCCTCCGCTATTAGTACCTAAGACTGCGTACGGTTTATGATCGATTCGAGTCCGACATACCCGAAGACACAAATAAGGGTGAAAACAATAAGCTGTGAATGACACAGGGTCCGTTGGAGTACCGAGAATTTTCTCTCTGAGGTACGCCTGCTTCCCCAGCTACTAGTAACCAAGCGGCAACAGAAATACATCATCTCTGAAAACTTCGACTGTCTAACTATTACGGTTCATGATGTATTACTGGTGACAGACGATCGGACAGCGAAGTTTTAGTAAGGGTCCCGTTTTACGCTCCGGGTATGGAACCCTAAAAATGATGAAAATAATAAATTTAAAACACTTTATTAAAGTTTTCTAGGAATTATTTCAGAGTATTTCATGGATTTGGTACATTCCAAAATAATGTTATCTTGTACTAACAGATTGTACACTTGCAACTACCTGACTGTAGTCGTATAAATATTAAAGAAGAGAGATTTACTTCTTCAAGTTACCAAGATCGTTTTCTTGTTTGTAAGTGAATTCCAGTTGTGCAAACCTAAGTGAGTTTATAAGTCCGTAAACAAAACTATATAAGTGTTGTTTCTTTAGGTATTTTTGAAAATATAAAAGGTCGGTATTCGATATTGGTGTGAAATTGTGCTTCGATCGTTGTACCAACACAATCTAGAAAGGTCGCTTCAACTTTTTATGGATTTCGTCTATCGGGTTCGAAATTTTTTTGGCAATTTTGAAATACACGTTAGTGCGCTAAATTATATTATTCGTGTGAGAGCTAGGCTTCGGCACGAAAGGCTTGTACCCCAACCCCTCCTCCCATCCATCAGCCGGCCACGCACTTATGACGCCTCTGGTGCTGTGGGTGTCCATGGGCGGTGGCAATCGCTTACCATCAGGCGCTATGTCTACTCATTCGCTACTATTCCATGAAAAAACGTACACAATAATCACTGATGTTACAAGTAGGGCAAAATTTAATATCACCAATCATGTTATATAAAGTAAGAAATCAGACTATATATGTTGAACATTTCATTACTTTTAAACAGTAGAAATACCTACTGACTGATTGTGCAGTACTAAGAACAAAGGTAAAATGTCCTGTATATTGGCTGAGAAGGCTGATTTGGCTATGAGAGTTGATGCTTTTGGCTTTGATTTGAATTTGGAGATTTGGGAGAATAGGTTGAGACTGCTGGAGGAAGGAAGCCTTAGAATTAGTGACACCGACAAAGCCAAGACAAAGTTTAAAAAGTACCAGAATAATAGGTGATTTGACCAATAATACTTTATTTAAGATAAGTGAAATTCCAACCCGCACTTGGCCAGCGTGGGGACGTACGGCCTTAACCCTCTCCTGAGAGGAGACCCGAGCCCAACAGTGGGACATCATGGGTTGTTGATTGGAGTGAAATAGGAACAACTTCAACTTGAATAACTTTATTTTATAACAAATCTTTTTGACAAATCTTATGTGCTAGAAGTGTTCGCTCGCATGTTGCTAATTGTTTATACTTCAGCTTTGCAGAACACTGTAGAAAATAACTATGCTTCACGTAATTTCTGTGTGCATAGTTCAGAAGTTGTTTACGATCAACAGGCTAACAGTTTGCATTCGGAATAATTCAAGAACGCTCTCTGAGGTCATCCATTACAAGTATACCCTTCTGGAACTGCGATCTTTCGTTTGATTAGAAGTGGTTTATATGTAGAATATATATTTACAAAAAAAAATATGTATCAGTAGTCCACTATCCATAATACAAGCTCTGCTTCGTTTAGGACTATATGGGGTTGTGTGTCAAAAAAAAGTTATCCTGAATATGTGCCTGGCTCAATGATGAGTGAACCAGAGTAACAGCTTAAAGTAAAATAAAAAAATCAACAACAAAGAATTAACTAATTCGTTTTAAAGCTTTAAGGAGCAGTCTCTACAAATGAGAGTATGTTATCTAATGAATGAAATTTAAATAAGCAAAACTTTGAACA
This sequence comes from Hyphantria cunea, assembly GCA_003709505.1. NCBI lineage: Eukaryota > Metazoa > Arthropoda > Insecta > Lepidoptera > Erebidae > Hyphantria > Hyphantria cunea. The sequence goes on from PKRV01002605.1 coordinate 4,303,266, forward strand.
AAAAATCAATTATCGACCACCAACATCACACTTGCTGGGTATTTATTTAGGCCAGAAAGTACCGTATACCTTAGAACCTCTAACAGAAGAAATAGTTAGCATGCGAAATTAATAAATGTAAAATAATTTTAGGTAATAGTAATGATGGTGATGAACAAAACTTGAACTCTACTGATATTGACTATTAGGAACATTACTTTTGTACTGAAAGACGCCTAATTTAGGCTTGCTGATACTGCGGTGTTACCCGGACTTGTACTGTACCATACTTATTCCACACAAATACTATATTCCTGAGGTAAAAAAACTAAAAAAATTGCCTGTGTGCTATTCCAGCCTATAGTCTATCTCTGTGTAAAGTTTCATGTAGATCTTATAGGCCATTTTTGCGTTAAGGAGTAGCAAACATCCAACCTCTCAAACTTTTCCATTTATGATACTAATAATATTATATTATTTTATCATTAGGTACGTATAGAAATTATTCTAGATCCTACGTATTAAATCAAAGAGCTTATTCAAAAGGTTCTTTTGAAAATATTACAACTCTAGTACGTAATAAACTTTAGAGGTCAACTTATAAACTTACTGCAATACACGTCTGAACTTCTCTTGTAAATCTTATCTGTTTCTCAGAAGTAAATTTCCATATAAATGAACTGCCCTCGCTTTCACAATTAGCTCTACCCAACTTCTGGCGGGGCTAAATCATAACTATTGTTGAAGCAAATGTACTCGTACATACAGATATTAAACTAGATAACTATTTTCAGGATTAAGCTAAAAATCTTGAACTCATAACAACATGTTACGTGAAAAATTTGGTAAATTCCGTTAGATAAGTATTTTATTTCAAGGTAAATTGGGACGTGTTAAAACAGTTCATGAATGGCGAATATTAAAACAAAAACACAAAACACGCATGAGGACTGTCGGCAGTAGCGAAAACTTAAAACTCGTTGTAATTTTTATATATTAAAAATAATAGTTTATTCTTTTAACTACTTTATTTAAGTATGGGCAGGGTTGTTTTCCTTCTCAGTCTTTTAGATGTAAATAAATAAATAGTTATACATACGTTTATTTTATCTACAAATAATTCTTTTATACGAAAAATATTATGGGTCATTTAACCCATCCTTAAAACCCTCCGGTTGAAAGGTGCCCATTTAATTAAAATAACATTATATAAGTACATAAGCAATTTGCATTGTTTAAATATATAAAAAATAAATACCACTAATTACTGTACACGTATATATATGTATGTATGCATCTGTACCTACGTTCATAGCTTACTTAGGGAATTAAGTTATACTTATAGCTACAGATGTATAGTTTTATACATACATACATGTATACATACAGATGTATAGATTATGTCGATGATGGATACTACCCATCCAAACCTGCTTATATGAGTATCACCAAGTATATTTAGTTGCATGTGCATATTTATGGATATGCGTGTATATGCATGTGACATCATCATCATTAACAACCCATTATGACCCACTGCTGGGCTCGGATCTCGTCTTAGGGGAGAGAGTTAAGGCTATACGCCCCCATGCTGGCCATGTGTAGTTTGTATGTGTACTGGCAAGACAATGTTGTGGCTACGTAAATTATGCCGTCGGATATTTTTAAGCTGCCCAAAGGCCTCCAACTAAGCTTCACGACTGTTATCCTGTGATAACAACCGGGACCGACTGCTTAACGTGACCTCCGAATCACGGAGACGCTCATGGTAATATGCCACCAGCGGTCACCCATCCAGGTACTGACCGCGCCGTCGTTGCTTACCCTCGGTGATTGTTTTAAATCACCGAGTGTAACTGGACTATGAGCGCTTCATATGCATTTGTGCTTGCATAAAATAACTCTAACTCAGGAAGTACCCAGTCTAACGGTTGATTAAATCTAATGCGATAATTCATAGTTTTTATTTGTTTTATTTTATTAGGAACTACTTTACGGCTTTTATTGAGCGACATAATCTTACGAGTATGTAGGTACTATTAAATTTGTTGAACAGGAATTTTCAATACCTACTTGAAAACCAAATAAATTCCCGTCAAGAATTCAATATAACTTTTAGCGAAAGAAGTTGGTTCCGGTTCTTGTACCGCATATTGATGGCTGAGGCAAAAATGCTAAATATTTTGTAAGCGTTGAACGATAGATGGGTTATTTTTTATAGTTTTTACTGAAAATTATATTTTAAAACTATGATAAAATGATGGAACGATTGACTTACTTGGCAGTGAAGCATATGGCATACTAGTGTTATTAGTTCGAAAATAACTCCGTGTGTCTCATTCAATGAAATTCGGCAAGAAAATACTTTGATTTTTGAGAAAGCACATGAGCTGCTCTTTATTGGGATAGCCGATAAACGCGGGGGCGGAGCTGACGGCGAAATCTGATTCTCTATAAAATACCTTTGCATGATATGAGGTTCTTTTCCTGTAAGAGAAAGAATAATAGTGAGGAAAAGTGAGTGAGAATATTTCCACTTAAAGGATCCGTTACGAAAGCCAACACCATAATAAGCATCCTCATTATTCAACTGTAATTTGAATTCACTTAGTAAGGTAAGTAACTTTAAAAAATAAATGTAATTTAGCAGTATGTTTAAGAAAAGAAAAACTAGAAATATTGTTTATGTCTAAGGAATTAGAACTGTAATTATTTAAAATCACGTTCTTGTAATCTGGTCTTAAGAAAAGCATAGCTTATAAGTCAACATCAAGCTGTATGTTTTCTGAAATCGAGCGTATTAGATTTTGATACAACTTGAATCATGAATGTCAGTAGCCAGTTCTTCCATTTCCATACATCGCTAAAGGTTTGATGTATTTTATTGATAATAATAATAAGGCAAAAAGCATTTTGAAGATTATTTGGGGACGGTGCAAAAAGTTTTAAATGGTTTCTAACATGCCGCCTGACAGATGCCAAATCTTGGGAATGTAATTGTGGTGAAGGGATAAGGTATATAAGGTTTAAGAAAATTGATATTACGAAGAAGCTGGGATAAAATATATCACAAGCCTAAGATGTGATAATTTGAATGAAACTACAGCAGTTTGAACGAAGGCAAAAGGCTTACACTAGAAAACGGATACGCCTATAAAAGCCTTACTTCACTAACCGATTAATGGACATCCATTAATCGGTTAGTGAAGGAGGCCAACAACCAATATTTCCTGTATAATTTTCGTCCTTTGTATCAAAGGGACCTTCAAGCTGATTGTATACTACTGAAGTAACAAATATCCAGCCTTACACAAAAGGTAAAATAGGGTTGTCAAAAATCTTTGAATAATAGATAACTAGTTCTGGGTGACTAGAGATACTGATAATGATAAATGTAAAGGTAACAACTTTAAACAGACGCGACTGTTAATATCTTAATAGATAACATCAGAACAAATTTTTATGAGTTATTACGAATATTTTTTCTCTGCCTATTCTGAGGTTAGGCTTATAGATTTTGGTCTTGAATTTTTTTGTTTTGTCCGTGATATTAAGGAAATAGAAAATATTAGGTGCGATAGTGACTTACATTAGTGATTTCCGTTGTGCAAGGCGCCCTTACTGTGGAGATGCTTTGATTCTTAAGAAAGGATGTAGGGGACTCATTACCGCGATAAAAGACAAACACACGGGCGTAGCCGCAGGCATAATCTAGTCTAGTATAAAATAAGAAACATGGGAGTTGACAGTTTCATAGGTATTTCCAAAATATTTTAAAAGTAATATATTATTACTTTTTTAAAGTAACTTTTTTTAAACTAGTTAATAAAATTCGAATACATTATTCGAAAGACTACAAGAAAGTTATAATTATTTGTGTTTGATATAATTCTTAACTTTTGCTTTTAATAATACACCAGATCTTTGCAAAAGGGCTATTGGCTATTTATTTTTTTTATTAATTATCACTTCATGCACAATTACATGTATCGGCGGACTTAATTCCTAAGGCATTCTCTGCCAGTCGACCCATTGAGCGATGCGGAGATAAAGTGAGGTAGGTGCACCTAAAAGAAATTATAGCTATAGTGGTAGATTTATATATATATATATGGCTTTCATGAATACTGTAATAAGTTTTAATTAGCATGAATACATGCACAGTTGTGACTACACGGTTGGTCTAGTGGTTTCAGTGGTCGCCACACCGCTTCCTACTACGCCAAGTGTTGTGGGTTCAAATCCTACATGGGACAATACATTGTGTGATCCATAAATTGTTGTTCTAAGTCTGGGTGTACTTTGTATCCGTTTCGTGTATGTTTGTAAAGATCCCCGTGACTCAGGAATGTGTATTCCTAATGCGGGAGTCGTCTTTTAAGAATAAAAAATAAAGAAAATAAAAATATACACATAAATATATAAACTTACACATATTATACATATATATAACAAATATATACAGTAATACATACTTATGTTTATTATTATAGGATACAAATTTATTATCCGATGATTAACTAAGACCCTGTTGACTCCGCCAGTTCAACCAGTAAAGCTCTTTTATCTTGGACTTAAAAGTATAACGGTTTCTAGCCGTTCTGACCTCGAGAGGAAGCGCATTCCACAAGAGAACACAATTGAATAGCATGGCAACTTGGCAGTTTTTGAAATGTGAACCCACTCACATTCCTTGGCTTTTTTCCATTAAAACACCATGTGAATATACATCTCACGACCCTTGATATGCTTAGGGTACCAACCGTACTTTCGTCAACCCTAACAACAAGGGCGGCTCTCAATCTTTTAACACGACCACGGATTTTGATTTGAATTTCAAATTGCGCTGTGACCATTAATCGTTAGAACCGGGTACAGACAATCGCGACCTAAGGTTCGGTCCGCATTTCCGACTTTTGAATTCGTTAACCGATTAAGATCGATATATTATGCAGATAGTAATGATGTATTTTATAAGGCCTAAGCCGACATATGTAGAGTTTATTTATACTATATGGAATTATATTATATATATAATTATATTATATGGAAGCAGTACAGGCCACATTGAAGGTTTTTTAAATCAATCAATCATTCAGTACAATAAAAAGTAAATAAATTTTAACTATATACCAACTTAACATAATACATTGTGCATAATGTAAATAAATAAATACTTTTTAATTAAATATGAACGGAGGACGGAGGGACCCTTACGGGTTCCTCACTCACTCGGTGAAAAACAGCGCGAGCCTATCTGAAAAAATCCAAAATATTTCACACATAATTTAAATAAATCTAACCACTCATCTGAACCTCTATTTGTAACCCACTCTCTGCTCTTTAACTTACAAATCACGACAAGTTGCAAGTGTGTAATATCTGTTATGCGCAAAGCCCAGTGTACCAAGTGTCGACTACTGTGTCCAATTAGATGATAACAAATAGAGTCTATACAGATAGAGTACAACGTTCAACTATGTTTAATTACGGGGCAAAAAATGTTAGCTTACACTTGCTTTCACGAAGCGAAGAAGGATAAGCTTTTGTTTGAATTTCATTAAAGTTATAAACTTATGTTGATATTGCAACTTATATTCTTTCCTTTAGTGTCGGGTAGTTTATTTTTACTAAAGAGAATGTCGTTAATCACCACTTTCGTGAGTATCTTATCCTCTAAGGAACTCTGGTTTAGCTAAATTATCAATAAAACTTCTTATTCTATCAATATATTCGATAGTACAGATGGATAAAGATCTCAATAGAATTTGGTCTACTATGCGTCTCAATTCAAACGGGTTGGAGAATTATTTTGTCAAGTTTTTTTACAATATTTTTTTTCTATCACAATGTTGCTTGGAAGAAATTGCTTTTTAGCGATAAGGCCGCTATTTGTACACGGTAATTCAATTGATGTAATGTGTAAATTATAAATCTTTACATCCCTTCTATAACTATTCTCTTTCAAGTAGTTTCTTATTTATTTAGAAAAAAAAACATACCATTCTCTCTTTTAGAATTAAGAATATTCAATTTTCAAGGTAGCCTCCTCCACAATATTTCAAAATCGGTTACAATTTGTATAACACCCGCTGACTAATGTTTGCAATTAATTCGAGGGCCTGTGTTTGGTACAATACTGCTTCAGATTAGTGTGTTGATTGGTACAGGAATTGGAATAATAATTTAATTAGTAAGTAGTTAATAGTACAATTAGCTGATAATTTTGATTTGATTAGAATAAGTATTGGTATCAACGGTATCTAATGTCATATACAATTCCAGTATGTTTACTAATTGTCCAAATTTTTCAATTAATTGGAAACCCTTACTCTTGCGCCAAAGATCATTAGTTCGATACCCAGATCAGTAAATCAATTTCTTCTTTAACAACCCACAATGTCCCACTGCTGGGCTTAAGTCTCCTCTCAGGAGAGGGTTTGGGCTATACGTCCTCAAACTGGCTTAATGCGAGTTGGGGATTGGCAAAACCACGTTGGTGGCTATGTACGTCTTGCGTTGAATGTTTTTAAGTAACCCAAAGGTCTCCAACTAAGCTTCACGACTGCTATCCTATGATAACAACCGGGATCGGCTACTTAACGTGACCTCAGAATCACAGAGACACTCACGATATCATGCCATTACCATCCAGGTACTGACCGCGCTGTCCTTGCTTACTCTCGGTGATTGTTTCTAATCACAAAATCAAGTGGGCTATTAGCGTCCCTGTAGGATTAAATAAATACATATAATAAAATCGTAACTGGTCTCTGTTTGTAAATAGAAGATATATAAGGTCTAACTACCATGGGTGGCTTTAAGAACGCAACAGAAATCAAAACAACGATTTTTAGAATACTTGTCTGTTTGTATATACTTGTGAGATACGATGAAATGAGACACACCGTACACCGTTTGGGGAATGGCTTCACTGGTTTCACGGATGAGGTGCGTTTCGCTCCTCTTAACATTTAGGGTGATTCATTTTAATCGGTACATAAATAAAAAAAAAAATGTCAGGTTGAAGAATCACCGTGACAATCATCCTTTAGCCGAGCAGAGGCAAAAGCTACTTAACAGTGTATGCAAATATAAATATATTTATATATAGGTATTTAGTAATAACGGTGGCAAAATAAACTGAAATAAACACAATTTAATATATATATATAAATACATGTATCTTAACAAAACGATACTCTTTATTACGTGTTTACAAGTAATGTAAATTGATAAAAAACTTTAACACACTATAACCTAACAATTACATATTTCACCGTAACAATTTTCTCAGAACCAGATTTCAGTAAATGTTTAACTCGTAATCAACAAACATCGGTCCAAAGTTAAAGGTCTGTTGATTAACTGAAAATTTACGAAACCGCACCTCCATCCTAGGTTGTAATTTTGTCTGACGAAGGCTTCCAGATTCGCGAGGAATTTAATAAGACCATATTAATAAAATTATTTGCTAATCACATTTTCAAGTTATTTGGCATCCGTCTAGACATGCAATTATTTTTTGGTATCTTTCACAGAGGCCTTTTTTACTTTCTTTTTTAAGGAATTTAAATTATTTGCATTCTTATAGGCTTGAAATGTAATTTTAATGTAAACACTAAAACTTACTACTACATTTACGCGATGGAGGAAACTAACAGGCAGCGGATGGATGTAAACTGCTCAAGACCAGGATGGTTGGTGTAGAAGATAATACTCAAGTTAAACTGTTTACTGTCCCACCTCTGATATTCTGTTTGTCCGACATGTGATGATGTTGAAGTGGCTTCTCATGACTTCCAAGAACAGTTGGGATAGGTCTGCATTCACTGCCGCCCTACAATCCTGATTCAGCTTTTTTTTTTCATGTACTGACCCAATACGTGGGAGAGCCACGCTTCAGTATGAATGGCTTGGCCGGAGTGATAACACGACCTCACAGAAAACCGGTGTGAAAAAGCAATTACGCTGTGTTTCACTAAGTGAGGATCCCGGAGGCCCATAATTGATATTGAATTAATATTGAATTGACTTGGCAAGTCATATACTCCATTGTATGTATATTCAAAAAGAAACCTAGCAATTTTATTCTAAAGATTACATATACGAGTATACCCAAGTTAAAAAATATTCACAAAACTGTTGGGATGTACAAACGAATCAAGGCCTTACGATCTTTGAGTTCGTACCTAAAGCCTGATAAGATTTTTCCTTATATTTGACACTTCAAAATATAGGTTCACTTCGTTTGAGTAAGGGTGTATTAGATTTTATTCTTTACTGTGTACTCAGCCTTATATAAGTGAAGATGAATGTTTTGTGTCCATTTGGAATGAAGTCCGCCGCATACAAAACAGCTACATTGCAGGAAGAAAGAGGATGGCCAACGTTGTTTTCGTATTAATCATATTTTTAAATGAAAGTAGCTTAAGGTTACTCCTTTTAGAACATAAGCTGTCTACCTGTAAAAGTCCCATTCAAATCGGTCCAAGAGATTAGATGAGATGTAAACAGGTAGATGATACTGGTTAATGCACATACTTTTAAAATACTTTTCAGTATATTTACCTAATAATGAACGGTTCCGGTTTAAATATAAAATCATAATTACTAATTGGAGTAAAGAAATTTTCCCTATTACTTTAAATAACTTAATATTAGCAATACATAGACGCTAACGTCTTCATTCATGAAGGGTTGGATAGAGATATATTTAACGCCTTTAGCGGTGATATCCTCGATACGACATTAACCACGGGTAACGCCACGGGACGAAGTTAGTAAAAAACGTAGCCTAAGTGTGTCCTTATATCACCAGCTATCTAAATCTTAGCAAAGTGACAGTCCCGTCTAAATCGGTCCAGCCATTCAAAGATTAAACTGACAGACAGACAAAAAAAGATGTTTAAAATGATAAACTTTCATTTGCATTTAGTGAAAAGCTGTTAATTTGAAATTATAATCAGTCACTTGAATTATATTTATTCGTATCGATATATACAAAATTTACCGAACCGGTACGAGGACCGAGTTCACACTATGGAGGCGCCGGGGGGCGGCCCACGACGGGGCCCATGGAACAGCAGGGCTTCCGTCTTGTCCAGGGCCACCCGCAAGCCCAACGCCTCGATGCGCCCGACCACCAGAGAGACACCCCTGGTGGCCAGGCACGCCGCCTCCTGGAAGTTCGCCCCCCGGGCTATGATCAATGTTTCATCAGCGTAACAGATTACGCCCAGCCCGAAGGGGAGACGCTCTCGAAGGACCCAGTCGTACACCACAGGAGTGATCCAAGGACAGACCCCTGCGGAACGCCGCACGACATGGGTCACCGTCTCAAGGCGCCGTCTCGGTCCGCGTACACGACGTTACGCTCCTCCAGATAGTCTGCCACCAGCCGCCTCAGGTAATCTGGCACCCCGTGGTACTGGAGCGCTTCCCTGATGCAGCCGAATAGCAGACTATTGAATGCGTTGGCGATGTCAAGAGACACCGCCAACACAACGCCGCCACAGCTCACCGCCTCTTCGGTCAAGGCCCCCAGGCGCATCACGGCATCGACCATCGAACGTCCCTCTCGGAGACTTCACTCGCAGATAACGCCGGTCGAATCAATTTATTTTTTTATTGTGAATTTAAACCATTATAGAATCCTCAGGAATAGACACGAAAATTTCATTCAAATCGGCTCAACCTTTTAGGAGGAGTTTAGTCATATACACGTACAAAAAATTTATGTTATGTTTTGAACGTTGAGGAAGCGTGGTCTATTGGTATCATATATTGGTTTAAATTGTAATAGAATTTTTCACGTTGTGAAGCGTGACGTCACAAAAGCGGTACGGGGTAACGGACCGTATTAAGAATGCTCGAGGCTGACGCTTCCAATTCATATGCTTATGAAACTCTAAATCTGAAAACTAACTACGAAATATAAAATAAACTTGTTTTTACTTTAAAAAGGATGTGTTGGTTAAAAGGAATGATTTTTTTTATGTGCAATTATTTTTATAATAAGATGAACTAAATACTGAAAAAATTTTTGAATAGTGAATGGTGAAAAGAAAGTTTGTGACAAATAATTACTTAAACTTTCCTGAATTAAATAATGCTTGTTCTTAAATGTATATTAATACTTAAATGCTTATCAATCTAGTTATGTTTCATATACGATTTAATATGTTTTAAAAGTATAAAAATTGTCAGTCGCGAAAACATCTAATATAAAATTCGCAATGTCGTCTACAGCTACGAACTATGGCGCTACGGATTGCGTAGTGCCGCTACAAATTTACGCTTCGATGCACAAAAAAATATCTCAAGCGAAATAAATCTTTTTTTTATTAAGGCTTTAGGGATTGTACTCATTTTTTTTGTTTTTTTTTTCTTAATAGACACGCTTTAGTTAAAAGGAAGTTAGAATAAATTATTTTTAAAGATGTTATAAAATCTTTAAAAATATATATTATTAATTTAAACGAAAATAAGGCCAGATTATTCACCCATTTGCTTATTCTATTCATTCTACAGATAAGATTACTTCAAAAAGACCGGTTGGATACGTCTTGGTCACCTTCTTTCAAATAATACTCTTTCAACTTTTATGGGGCAAATAAGTTGGCGAATCAAACATTTAATACAGTGACGCCTATTTCCCAGAGGGGTAGGTGGCTATCTCTTATGCTACATTCATCAATCGCTGCGTACATGCGCATCGGTTTCTCGTGTTTTTCACATTACCCTTCTTTTTTTACAATATAGGTGGCAAACGAACGGACGTATCGCCTGATGGAAAGCGATTATCACCGCCCATGGATACCCGCAACACCAGAGGCGTCACAAGTGCCTGAGAACATCAGTAATTTGGTAGGTAAATTTTTCGTAGATGACCTCTTTCGGCACTTCTAAACATTCGAATCACCTGCTGCAATTAATATATTTAGATGCCAAATTTCAACCCAATCTTCCCCCATTCCTTTCCGAAATAACAACAGTTCCACCAGATTATTCTTCTTTCTATACTATTTGACAAATAGTATAGCAGTTGGAATTGACAAATCCATTTAACCCTAAAATGTTCGCTGAAATGTGTAATCAAACCAAATATAACATATCATAAATTACACCCTAACTTCAACCCCCCAATAAACGGAAGGCCATATCAAATGCCTTAGTTATCAGGCGATCTTCGTTAGCAAACTTACCCAATCAATATACCCCATGATATTATGGTGTTGGGTAGCATAGGAGCCATTAAAACTATTTTAATGGTTTCTCAACTCAAAGTATTTTCTCGAAACCAGATATCGATACTTATTACAAGTTCGATTAACAAAGAAGCAGAGCCGTTAGTAAAAAGTATTGAATTCTATGAAGCGAAAGTTTTTGTTTATCGCCGTGAAGGTATTACGGACCGATATTAGTTTTTAATTATTTATTCTATTAAATATATAATGAAATTCTTGATGAAAATTCCAATACATATGGGAAGAGTATGGAAAAGGAAATAGGCTTGAACTTGCACATTTATTTCTAGCTTTTTGATGAAATATTGATGAAATTCTTTAATGAAGGAAACTGAAGAATTTGTTTATACCAAAAATATAAAAGCTTATCACCAAATAACTCTGGAAGCATATACAGTATTGAAATCATTTTTTTATTTATTTATTTAACAACAACAACAACCCATAATGTCCCACTGCTGGGCTCGGGTCTCCTCTCAGCAGAGCGTTAAGGGCATACGTCCCCACGCTGGCCAAGTGCGGGTTGGGGACTGGCAAGACAACGTTGTGGCTACGAAACCTTGCCGTTTTTTTTGGATGTTTTTAACCACCCAAAGGCCTCCAACTAAGCTTAACGACTGTTATCATATGATAACAACCGGGACCGACCGCTTAACGTAACCTCCGAATCACGGAGACGCACATGGTAACATGCCACTAGCGGTCACCCATCCAGGTACTGACCGCGCCGTCGTTGCTTACCCTCGGTGATTGTTCCTAAACACCGAGTGCAACTGGGCTATCAGCGCCTTATTTATTTATTTATTTGTCTGTTTGTAACGACTGTCGTTGTTGTTTATATACAGCTAGATCGATTTTAATGGGACTTTGATGTTTTAAGAAATAACTTATTATAATAACAAAATTTATCGCGTGACAATTCATATTATACATAAATATTTTTCACTAGTTTTTAAAAGTTAGTCGATTGATTATTTTCCCTCAATTAACATAATTCAAAAAAAAAATTTACTCTCTGGGTCTTTTGTGTTATGGCAACACTCTTGGACAAATTGCGTCACAAAGAAATAATCAAACTTGGTTTATCCGTTTGGGGTTATGATGACTAGCCATTCACAGACACACATAAAATATACAACCCCTTTCTTTTGCGTTGGGGTTTAAAAGTAAAATGGATGCTTATCAGCTAACATTAATCTATTATTGCGTGTTAATGAATATTAGAGATCACATGATAGTCGACTTTCGACCATAATGTACTTTTAAATGTTTTATTTTATACTAACGTAAAGAATCCAATATAACTTGACCTCTCGTTTTATAGAGTTACTTTTTTACTCGTCTTTCATATACTATTTTAGATACATAATATCATAGTTCATAACACAACACAAAGCCTTGTAAGCTTTTTTGAATATTTATTTCATAAAGCATTGGCATTTTAATTGATGCATGCAGTTGTAATTGGACTTCATACTTACATAATGCAAATGCCGGTGTCACAGGAAACCGGTGTGAAACAGCGCTTGCACTGTATTTCAATGAGTGAGTGAGGATACCGGAGGCCCGTAGTCCAACCGCTCTCCCTATCCCATCTCCCTATTTCCCAAAGGCCGGCGGCAACGCACTTGTGACGACTCTGGCTCGTACCCCAAATAACATTAAAAAATATAACGATTATTAAAATACAAACTACGTTGCGTATTCGCGAATGTGTGTGTGGTAAATAAAATTAAAATACCTTCTTCAGTCATCAGTGAGAGTGTCCAGGATAAATCAGTTTAAATCAGATTTAAATATTGAGTCATCATAATCAATAATTTTTAATAGTCCAGTCCTAGAAAGGGAAGTTTGAATAATAGTTTTATTTCTAAAAGAGTAGCTTGATTATACACACGCATTTGCCTCGGTGTCGGTCTGCCTCGGTGGCGCAGCGGTATCGTATGCGACTGCTGTTCTTGAGGTCTCGGGTTCGATTCCCGGGTCGGGTCAAATGTTTGTATGATCTAGAAATGTTTGTTTCGGAGTTTGGGTGTTTTTTATGTATGATATTTATGTATTTACAAAAAAAAGGAAATATATATGTATTTATATCAGTTGTTTAGTACCCATAATACAAGCTCAGCTTAGTTTGGGACTACATGGCGTTGTGTGTTAGATGTCCGAAATATTTATTTATTATTATTATTTATTTCCGTAGTCATAGGCGTCAAAGGTGAATATCATCATCTTGTATAACTCTTAATATCTTGAAGTGTCGAATGGAGCCATTGCAATATAGTGTCGAACCTAATGACCCTGCTTGTCTCTCCTACAGTCTTCAAATATAGCTTGATCTCTGGAACAGATAGATAAATCGGCAAAATAACTATGAACAAGCGATTTAGCGAGCAAGCGACAATACATTATAAACATCAACTAGATAAGCCCCGCTGTGTAACTTCACCCGCAGGTAACATTTTTAAAATCTATCCCATTCTCGAATCCTCAAGCAAGGACACGATAAATTTCATTAAAATTGGCTCAGCCGTTTAGGAGGAGTTTATTCACATAAACACACGCAGAAGATTTCTATATTATGCCGCAGGTATATTGTCAAAACCGTGATATTACAATTTCACTAGTGATATTTTATTAAAACGATAGATTGTCAGTCGACTTAATTTCTTACAGTTTAACGGCCTAGTTTTAAATTAGGTTAGGGTTTTTTTTGTTGTTTTTAAAAACCAGTCCTATTTTGTTTAAAAAGAAATAAAATTATATAAAAAATGACTTAATTTGACCTAACCGCTAGTCATCGGCGCTGTTTGGTAAAATAACAAAGTAAAATAAAGTCGATTAACAATTACCTGTTTATTATAATATCAGAAGTGAAATTGAAATTAATGATCTGACAATAGACCTGCGAAATGTATAAAGATATTCACTCTTAAAATGCACCCCGTAAGTTCTTAGATTACACTAGTGACAACTGCCACAGACAGACATTTTCATATATTTTAAGGTCGTTAAAGGAGATCGTTTTTTTTATTCGAAAGACGGTCACCATTTCATCTCATCCACATTTTTTATATTTTTTAATATTATTTTCGTTAAGATGGAGGCTCTAAAACTTAATATTTGAAGACTAAACACTTCACATTGACAGAAATTGCTGATTAGCTGGTTGCCATTTAATCAAAAGAAGAAGAAAAAGGAGGGAGATTGTTTTTAGTTTTTGCAAAAGACGGTCCCCATTTCATGTCATCCATTTTTTTTTTGTATTTTTTATCATTAATTCCATCACAACGAAGACTTGAAGACTCGAAGACTTAGAATTGAAGACTTTTAATACTTGACATTGGCAGAAATAGCTGATCCAGCTGGTTGCCATATCATCAAAAGAAGAAGAAGAAAAAGGACGTCAAATGTATCAAAAACGTCTGAATTATCTGTCGCTAGCCTTCAACGAGTTAAACCATTTTCTTTACCTTACATTTCTTTTTGTTTCAGGTAAATTTCATCAACATCATCAGCCTAACGCCAGTCCACTGCTGGACTTAGGCCTCTCCAATTTCACTTCAGGTAAACTTACGTGGACTATAAAGGCACAGCCAAGATTGTGTGTTCGGTTCTTCGCAGAAATTTGATAGCATCATATCTTTTACAATATCGGGAAGTTTCGAAGAACTTGATGAGTCGTTATAAAGCAGCGAACTCTTGCGAAAGTCCTGATTTAATCAACGGTCAATCACTTTTGACAGAAGTTCGTCATTGTGAATTGTCTATTATCAAGTTGAAGTGAAGTTTGTACATAAGGAAACAATTATGAAAGTAATTAAATTAATTGTATGCTAAAATTTTCGGCAGATGCATGATATACCTATATACATATAAATACGCGCGTTTAGGTACGTACAGTCAACTTTGAAAGTAGCTGACATTTTGAATGTTCCATAAATTTATATACGCAACCTTAGTGTACAAAAAACCTAACTAATTTCAGTGCTAAAATTGTAATCGAATTATTGTCTTAAAATCAAATTAAGCTGAACAACAAGCAACTGAACAATACAGTGCCAAAAGTAGCTGAACGCTAAAAATGAAAAGTAGCTGAACAATATCATACATTCCAGTTATAAAAATTAAAGACTATGTAAGTTATTTATGTGCGCTAGTAGTATATGACTTTTTGGAAGTTTGGACATGGCCAGCTACCTTAAAGTCTGACTAAACACGCACGTATTTCCAGAGTGGTTAACAGAGGTAAACGTCAAAATTTTGCCTCGATGTTTTAGCCTTTTCAAATTGTAAATGTACGACGATAAAACTGCGCTATATATAACCCTATGCAAGTAGAGAGAGTAGAAAAGAGTAAGACAGTGGTAACTTCACCTGATATAAGACAAATATGTATCTTAACGAAATAGAACAAGTCACTCATTAAGAATAATTTATATCTCGCGTGGGTCACACAAAGTGTTCTGACATACTGAACTGACTATAAGCTACAAAAATTAATAAAATATATTCCACCCTTATAATATCTTTAATTAAATCACATCAATCATATAAAAAAAAGTTAAAGCTAATAAAATCTAAGTCTTAAAGAAAAAGTTAAAAATGCCCGCCCACATCGCAATTGCGGAAGTTCATCAATCAACAAGGCGATTTCAGTCGCGGGTAGATCATTTAACGCAGCGAATTAGGTCTTTGTAAACGGGATTACATTGTTTTTTAAATTATAACTAAACAATTGCTTTTTTTTTTAAAAAAGACAACTCCCGCATTAGGAATATAAATTCCTGTGTCGCGGAGATCTTTACAAACATACATTAAACGGACACAAAGTACACCTAGACTTAGAACAGCAATTTATGGATCACACAAACTGTTGTCCCATGTAGGATATGAACCCACAACACCCGGCGCAGTAGGCGACTAATGAAATCACTAGGCCAACCGTGTAGTCATCTTTTAAGTTGGAATGAATATAAGGACCGTATTTTCTCTCGATCTATAAATAATCCAATTGCCGTTGCGTTGCACAGAGGCTTCCCCTGAGAGGCGTCAACTATATTGTTCCTACAGCCAAGATACAAGTGTGTTTGCAAGAACTTTGATTCACTTTTTACAACCGCTACGCTACGGCTTTTTTGTATTATTGCCTAAGATCTTGTTTTGACAACGTGGCTTAGCATTGAAATAGCATGACACCCATAAATTTGTTTGTTTTATCCTAACTTTCTGGAGACTCGGAGTGCTGGCTTTGCCATCGTGGAGACTCTCCAGCCGGTTATCCTCGAATCTGCAGGGCGCTAACACGTGAGCTTTTACTTTCAGCAGACACAGGCCCTTTCCGGGCACGTATCTAGGAGGGAATTGAGTTCCGCCTGCTACCACTGTAACTGCATGGTAAGACTGGGCCCAGCACACGCTGAAGATTTTCTACGCCGAGGTGTCGTTAGCATCGGGCCTTCACTGCAAACATCCGCAAAAATATTAACTGTCGCAATAAAATATACCCCATATATATATATATATATATATATATATATGGGGTATATTTTATTTACAAATATTATATATATATAACATATTTTTATTTACAAAGCAACATATATATATATATGTTGCTTTGTAAATAAAAAGAAATAGATTTTGAAGATAGTTACTCTCAAGTTGTGTTGAATTTGTTACTCGAACTGCACATTACAAGCGATTTGGCAAATGATATCATCAATCTTACTAGAAGATGCGACTGATAGTCGTAACCACGTTTTAATGGTGACTTATGTTGCTGTAGTTACGTAATTCAAAATCAAATCATTTTCATAGAAATAGAAATTCCCAGAAATTTTAGGGATCAGTTTCACTAGTCCTTTTAAAGTTTTAGATCAGGTGAACATCTGGCAAAATCCTTCCTCTTTTGATGAAATGGCAACCAGATAATCAGCTATTTCTGCCAATGTCAAACGTCTAAAGTCTTCAAGTCTTGTCGTGATGAAAATAATTATAAAAACCATAAAAAATGTGGATGAGATGAAATGGGAACCGTCTTTCGAAAAAACAATAAACGATCTCCGATGACCATTGCCAAACAACAGTATTTAACAGATACAAGTTATTAAAATATACACGTTAATTTGTCATATTTGTCACTGTCTACGACTTGTGGAACCGAAATCTGTAGCCATTGTACAGTTAAGTTGACGTTGGTATTTCATGGACGTCATCAGCAAATGATGAAACTGCTTCTAAATATTTGAAACAAGAATTATAATAGTTATTTATTATTACTAATATTATGAACGCGAATGTTTGTATAGATGGATGTTTGTCACTCTTTCACGTAAAAACTGCTCAACGGATTTGGAAGAAACTTTACAGTTACATAGCTGATACATTAGAGTAACACATAGGCTACTATTTACCGCGATAACCAACATATACGCGGACGGAGCCGCGGGCATGGACTAGTTTATTATATTATTTCATTAATTATTTATTTTATTACTTTCTGTATAACTCCCCAACATTATATCTGATGCAATCTAACTTGCCCAGAAAACATCCATTCGCCTTCGACGGGAACGCATCAAGATCTGAGTTATCGGAAAACTTAGTCTGCGAGACCGAATTTGTCTGCGCGTTCCTCTAATAACCTATCTCAAGCATTAATTGCGTTCTTGATAACTCGGAGTTCCACACATGAAGTCGTACAAACACACATAAAACACAGGTACATGTTTGAACAAGGCATTTGCTCAAGACAATTGTACTAATGACATCAGGTCGTGGGTTGTGTACTGAGCATTACAATGGATTCTATTGTATTGCCAATTAAATAAACTACACCATTCTAGTTCTATTTAAATGGTAATTAATGCGACTGAAGAGTTCACTGGGTAAAGTATTTATTACTTATTATATATGACGTAGAAAGAAGTGGAGAAAATGCCCGGCCGCAAAGCCTGTCATTTATAGTTTTTGAGATACACTTCTGCTGAGGTAGATAGAGCCGATTATCACTTACCTGCTTAATTGAGTCCTTTAATAAAACACCAAAAATACTTTTTGGTTTATGTGAGTTACATCGATAAGAAAGTTGTAGTGTGCCGATTGCCGGCGGCGAAGTGGTATCATATATTGCTGCAAATTGTCTGTAACGGAGTATTGTTCTTTTCTATGTATCGTGTGTGTTTTTGCTAGGAAAAGGTAAATTGAAGTCATCTAAATTTCATATAACACGCTCTTCTTAGTTTAAAACTAGATGTAATTGTGTTCGATATCAAAAATATTTATTTATTTAAGTGTCGTATGAAACGAAATTTGTGTTAAATAGTTTAGATAGGCTAGTTTTTTTTATATTTGGAACTGAACCAGTAATGAGGCTGTCATTGCTGGTAAAATTGTTACAGTTAAGGGTTGCAACGGCAATGGTCATTTCTCACACACAAATATCAAAATTGAGTCATTTTTTCGGGATGAAGTTTTTTAGAACTCCGAATCTATTTTGAAGGCAAACTTAACAAACAGTCTCAAGCTTATAATAATAGCTTCTATATCAATAATAATTTGTTTATTGTACCAGATTAGTAGCAAGATTAACTTAAATAGTAAAACTTAAACGAGAGGATAATTGGTGGCCTTAGCGCCCGGTTGCGAATCTTACAGGCATCAGTATTAATGATAGATAACTGATTATCGGGGCCAAATAGACAAGAAGGTTTGTTACAATATTGAGCAAAATACTTAGAAACCGGAGACTAAAAAGCAAGTGTATTTTTTAGTTGTGTAAGTTACCCTCTTTTGCCTGATGAAAAGTATGAGCAGAATCCAAGAATTATAGTCTTCATATTAATTGCGAATGCAAACAATGCAACAATGCAGTAGGGTGATCCATACTGTGGCGGCCCATTGAGGTACTTCTGCATCGTAGGGCCCACACTCACCAACAGAACAAGATAGCAAGAATGTTCTCACTTAAGGATAGTCTTCTGTATGCAGGTAATATCGACCCGATTGAGTCGGCCTTAAATCAATAACCCATAATATCTCACGGGCTCGGGTCTCCCCTCAAGAGAGGGTTAAGGCCAAGCGTCCCCATGCTGACCAAGTGCGGGTTGCGAGCCGGCCTGATCGTGCTGAAATCAGCGAGGTTCTACTGTCTTTTAATAAAAGAAAAAGAGATCTTATCGTAATAATTTTGCTACAGATCTTCCTATACTTATGTAACGACACTCGTAAAACTTGTAGAAAATTAACTAAAGCGTAAAATAATGATATCTAGAAGCTGAAAACCCCAAATTGAAAGAAAACGTAATTCAATATAGATTTATTTTATTTATTTATTTATTTATTACTTTATGCACAATTACATGCATCGGCGGACTTAATGCCTAAGGCATTCTCTGCCAGTCGACCGATTGAGCGATGCAGAGATAAAGTGATTTAAGTAGCGGCTCACATTGTTGGTTGCCTAAATTGGTCTGCATTCAGTTTTATTTGGTATCGAAACAGATACAACTTGTTACAGGTCGATGGTTAACCACTATAACTGAATACCACCGAGATTAATTGATTAGGCTTTCATACTTGACCTATAGTTTCGATAGGTACATCTATGATAAAAAGTTAGACGTCCTTTGTGATTTAAACGATATACGAATACCTTTAAACGAGCAATTCTTGCATATACATTCAGACTTGTATCCTAATATATATATATATATATATATATATATATATATATATATATATATATGTGAATAATTTGAATCTCGAAAACGGCTCCAACGATTTACATGAAATTTATTATGGAAGGGTTTTTCGGGGACGATAAATAGATATAGCTAGGGTTAATTTTTAGAAAATATTCCAAAAACAATAAAAGGTTAGTCATCTAAGTACCAACTATCAACTATATTTGACTGTCTCGGTGGCGCAATAGTACTGAAGTCTCCGATTCGATTCCCGGGTCGGACCGAATGTTTGCAAGATCTGCAAATATTTGTTTCGGATTTAAGATGTTTTCAATGTTTTGATATTTTGTAAGTATGTATTTAAAAAAAAAATATGTAAGTAAATTTTACGTGGCCTCTCTTTGCGTACCGCTTAAGTTGTTGTTTCCTTTTTTGCTTTGATTGCCTTTTTATACGAACACTACGTGGATGGCCAAATCTTTTTCTTTCACAAACTGTGGAGGTTCATTGTACCTATAAATAGCCCGGTACATAAACATTTAACTAATACTAAGCTGATGCAGGATTTTAAAATTGTATTTGGGTACATACCTACTTTGTGTAATGCAAACACATACATTCGGTTCTCTTTAACACTCCACTCCATTTTAATATCAAAATATTTTACAATATATTGGCGCGAAAATAAGAAAACTCAATGAACAGTCGTATAAAAATTACAGATTCGAAATTCAAAAGCAAAATTTTGTATATTTTTAATTGTAACAGTATCAATGTCCAGATTGAATATATAGTGCACTTCATGAATTTTAAATTTGTATTAAAAATAAATTTATAATATAAAAATATTTCCATCAGTAAATAAAAGTTTGAATATCATCCAGTTTTCCACCACAGGATAAAGATATCTGATTTAAAAGAAAAACGCATCAATCTTAATATAACGTACTTATTTTCCCTTCATTAGTTCATGTCACCTGGCAGACAACTGTTCATCATGAGAAATGAAGACCAGGTTACAAAAATTTCTTGACGCACATTCTTTTGACATCTTAAAAGAACAAGATTGAATATACAAAGGTTTTCCTAACAAAGGTCATTCGTTATCTCTGTGAGGAATTCCCTGTCATTTATGCCCTTAAAATACCATATCCTAATGAACTTTCAACCTTACATTCTGAGTGTTACAGTTGGTTTTTGATTGGAGGTCTCAGTGTTGACACGTTTCGTAATGACACTTCTGGGTGTCGATAAAGGAAGGTCTGTATGTATCGGCAGTCGATTTATATATATGTAACGCTTATAGAACATACTTTTATATTTATCCTGGTAAGTAATAAATAAAGACTTAATATAACGTACCAAACGTTATTGTGAAGTCTTATTTATCATTATTGGTCTATACCGTATTTTGTATATGTATGTAATAAAGGCATACCTGGTGATATGTGTATATATAAATATATAAGTTAGTACTTTTATATCTGTGAGTGCATATATGCATGTATCTAGATACATATCCACACACTTCACAGCCTCAACTGCTACTGTCTCACCGCCATTTGATGATGATGATAAAGATGATAATGATATTTTTCATTTAATGCACTCTCTTGTAATTCCGTAATACGGTGTATAAATAAAGATTTTTCTATTTATCTTACTAGCTTAGATTAGAGTACATTATAATAATATTATTACCATACACCAGATTATTTACAAGGTTAATTTAAAACTAAGGAAGTTCAAGTTCGCTCGGAGGCAAGAAAGCCACATTATTTGTTTAGTATTAGTTTTATCGGCTAAGGGCAAAAAAGTACCGCAATATACGACCCTCGTGGGGGGGAAACTTACTCTACAAATATAGACATATATATATACAGTCACAACCGCAGAATTTTACTGGAAATCGAAATTATACTATGTTCCGTAAATCATTGTGTACCGTTAGTGATTTCCAGTTTAGATTTTGGTAGTACAGTACTGGTTGGCATACCAATAACTCGGTTAGTTGCCGATATCGTGAATTACAACCCACATCGTAACATACCGGTGAATCCTGAAATCAATTCAATATATAGTAGGACAGGACAGTAACAAATGCGTGTGATCCATAACAATATGATAATATGATTCGAAAGTAACTCTGTCTGTTGGTTTATCAGTTACTCTGTCTGTATGTGTCTGTACCGATTTTAATAAAATTTTGCATAGAGATTGTTTTATTCTTGAGGGAGAACGTAGTTTACGTCTACCGCAGGCAAAAGCTACACATAACATTTAACAACTGTGACGACTAGATGGGTTAGAGTAACGGACCACTTAGCCAAAGGTCGCGATTTCGATTCACATTCATGTGTTGTATGCATAAGCAGTTAATGTTTGGTCTGCTTTAAGTGTTTCTGTGATAAAATGTATGTAGTTGAAAATACGTGTCTGTAAAAGTACATGCTAAAGTACATCCCATGAACGGCCGTCTGAACTAATGTGTCTATTTTGCACTAACTAAATGTAAAGACTTGACACTTTTCTACAGATTTGCGAAAAGTTCTCGAATACTTCGATCACATCGCCAGAAAAAAAGAGAACAACCTCGAACAATTCGTGGTCACCGGAAAAGTTGACGGCAACAGACCAAGAGGATGTAGTTGAATTAGGTGGACTGACCAGATCTGAACTGCTTTGGACGCCAACCTACACGTTGAATTTCATTCCGCCAAGGAGAGGAAAGAGTGGCGAGATACTGTCCGACAGATCATCCCACACCTGGGTAATCACGACCTTCAATAATGAGGATAACAATGTATGTATATGACTAAAAAATACCTTATTTATTTATTTTACCATTAATCAAAACGGAAAACGACAGTTACATTAATTAACATTGATACATTATAAATACATAATAACAAACTTCAAGTAAAGATTGATGACCAGAAAGAATAAAAGAAAATAAGAACATAAAATAAAATGAATTATAGTATCGTGCAACTAAGAAACTAACGTGCACCTCTCTGATATGGTACTCTTTATTCTAAACATTAAACATACTCTCATAATTTCGCCCCATCCATCCACAAACAAATCGCAAACAGGGTTATTGATTAGGAGGCTATTGAGCGCATCGAGGGTACCACATAAGTATATGTACATTTATGTATGACACTTGCCATGAACTGAGACAAAACTTTAAAGCTCATTTATTTTTTAAATGAAACAAGTAGTTAACATTAAATACAGGTACACGCATTTCGTCTATATACGAAGTGGCTTCAAGAAAACTTTGGCAGTGATAAGTATTGCTACAACTCTTTCCAATATTAGAAAAGGAATTTTGTTAAAATACTAATTGAAACTGTTTCTTTTAAGTATGAAGTAAATTTTAACTCATTAACTTCAGTATATTTAAGAACTCGGTTAAATTTCACAGATATTACTTTTAAAAGTTCGATTCTTCAGCTACAAATTGAAACTCAGAGCCATTTGTAACTGTCCGTTTCTAAGTAGAACCCCTTCAGTAGAACTGTGAGAATCGTTCATTTATTTTTAACATTCCAGCGAGTCTGGGTTACCTATTTTACTGCGAAATGAATAAACGGTACAGTATATTATTGACAAACGAATTAACATGATAGAGGAAATACACAAATGCATTTATGGTATTTAAAAAAACGATTTACCGCGTCGTTCTTTTGTTTTGTCTATACTAATAGTTCAGATCAAACATAACTTGTACTATGGGTACTAGATTTAATGGCCGATGTAATTCATAGTAGCTAGAGGACCGAGGAACACTCATTATTAATATTATTGGGTGAATTTACTAAAAATGTTATTGCTTCCGAACCTCCCACCCCCCTCCATACTATCAAAATTTCATGAAAATCGTTTAATCCATTTTCGTAAGCATATACAAAAATTGCTCATTTAAAGGTATTTCATAGACATATTTTTTGATGAATATAATTACATTATATCTATATAAATAAAAATGAATAACCAAAATGTATGTACATACATTTTGGTTATTCATTTTTATATTATTCCATACTATCAAAATTTCATGAAAATCGTTTAATCCATTTTCGTAAGCATATACAAAAATTGCTCATTTTAAGGTATTTCATAGACATATTTTTTGATGAATATAATTACATTATATCTATATAAATAAAAATGAATAACCAAAATGTATGTACGCGTTTAACGTCCAATCGGCTGCACCGTATTGAATAATTCTTTCTTCTATGTGTTCGTTATTTTTAGGAAAAGGTTTGTATAGAAGAAAACTTAAAGATAACCTTAAATCTTTTTTTATTTATTTATATAAACCTTTTTTTTTCTCCATCGGTATCAAACTAAAGCTGGCATGATTACTAAGAATAAGTTTTTTAGAAATTATTTGAAATACAAAAAAATATATGGCGGTACGAAGTTTGCCGTTTGATGTAGCGAGCAAATTTTTCCTACTCTTAAAACCCACTGAATGACGTCACAACTCTGACAAATATACCTTTCGACCCTTATTTTATAAATAAAACCAAGTATTTGTTTACATTTGTTACAATATAAGAGCGGCTGTGTGGGTTGTGTGGCTTTGTCCCAAAATATGGGTATTAAATACGGCATTGAAACTAAGTTCTTTAGCTATAAATAAATATTTCGGACATCTAACACACAACGCTATCGAGTCCCAAACTAAGCAGCGCTTGTATAATGAGTAAATGCTGTTTTTGTAAATATGTAAGTACATATTTATACTTATAGAAAGAAAACACTCAAAGTCCGTTACAAATACTTGCATATCATATAAACATTTGGTCCGACCCGGGAATCGAGCCCAAGACCTAGAATCTAGAACAGCATTCGCATACGCTACCACTGCGCCACGTAGATAGACAGGCATGTTCAATTTGCGGGGTCAATTACCCTTTTGACAAGTTTTAGTTTTTTTTAAGGAATCGCGGGCAAACGAGCCTACGGGTCGCCTGATGGTAAGCGAGTACCGTTGCTCATGGACATCTGCAACACCAGAGACGTCACAAGTGCATTTCCGGCCTTTGGGGTATGGGGAGGAGGTTGGAGACGGGGAAGGCGTTGGGTTATGGGCCTCCGGTATGCTCGCTCTGTGAGACACAGCGGAAGCGCTATTTCACACCAGTTTTCTGTGAGCCCGTGGTATCACTCCGGTCGAGCCAGCCCATTCGTGTCAAAGCGTGGCTCTCCCACGGTTATTTAGTTCGTTGTCAAGTACAAATACTCCTTTAAGAAAAACTCAAGTCGTTTCATTGTAACCTACCTAGTTTAAACCGGAGATTGAAAAGGCCCTAGAATAATTACCATATTCGACATCAACAGTAGTGAACCAAACAATCTCTTCAGCTTTATAATGTTAGTGTAGATGTAAGTAAGATTATATTATATCAATCAACAACCCATAATGTCCCACTGCTGAGCTCAGTTCTCGTCTCAGGAGAGTGTTAAGGCCATACGTCCCCACGCTGGCCAAGTGCGGGTTGAGGACTGGCAAGACTACGTTGTGGCTACGTAATCTTACTGTCGGATGTTTTCAAGCCGTCCAAAGGCCTCCAACTAAGCTTCACGACTGTTATCAACAACCGGGACCGACCGCTTAACGTGACCTCCGAATCACGGAGACGCTCATGGTAACATGCCACCAGCGGTCACCAATCTAAATACTGACCGCACCGTCGTTGCTTACCCTCGGTGATTGTTTTTAAGCACTATTATATAATAGAAGTATATACGTTTTCTTGTAAACAGAAAAATATTTGTGCTTCTTTGGAATATTTCCTTCAAATTGTAATTTCATCTAATGAGACTTAATTTGTTACTTCTCTCGATAAAACCAATACACTTAATGATACTCAAAAAGGGATGAGAGCCCTTGCGACGTCGCGTAAATCGTTATCATAATTTATATTATCAGTTTTACTGCCTCGGTGGCGCAATGGCACCATAAGCGACTGCTGTGCTTGAGATCTCGAATTCGATTACCGGTCGGACTAATTTTTAGTATGACACACAAATATTTGTTTAGGAGCTTGGGTGTTTTCTATGTATTATACGAATGTATTTACAAAGAAAAATATAAATGTATTTATATCAGTTATCTAGTACCCATATTCCAAGCTCTAGAACTAGTTGGCGTTGTGTGTTAGATGTCCGAAAATATGTATTTATTTTATCAATCAGATTCACGATAAGTGAAATAATATTATCCTCACACTACTCATATACGGCCGTTTAGAAGAGCCCTCATATGGCAATCAGATTGATAAGAAACATGCTAACGTACTTATTTCTAAATACATCCATATCTTTACATGGTATAGAATGCATTTGCTTGCTAACTATTCGCATGGATATTTTAAAATACTCAACAGATTTTAATGCAGCTTTTAGGAATATATATAGTAATTTACGAAGCAGGTATGTGTGTAAAATACATACATATTATAGTTGAAGAAATCCGAAAATTTCAAAGACTTTCGTGCGAAGCCGGGCCGGGTCGCTAGCCATAAATCAACTAATCCAGATATTAAATAAATGATTGTGCTCATCAAATAAATACTTTTCTGAATGGCAATTGAATCCACAAAGCAGGGACCTTGCCACTGTACTAATATTATAAATTCAAAAGAACTCGGTATTTCTGTCTGTTACGGCTAAACAGCTGCACTGATTTCAGTGATGTTTGTCATGTTGGTACTTTGATTCTCGAGAAGGACGTAGGTTACTTTTAAACGCGATAACGAACGAATCTATAGCAAGGCTGGCAAAGCTAGTAAAAGGAAATAAATAATAAATGTAACATATACCTAAAGAAGCTTTTCAAACATTTAGTCACGATTAAGGCTATATTAACAAACGTTTATAACGCACAAACTTGGGCCTTCGAACAAATATTCTAATATTAATGACGTTTTCACGATGATTGATGACGTCACGAGTTGCCAGTTACTCCGTGACGTTATCGTTCGCGTTAATAACAAATGTTCGTTCGATCGATTCGATTCTCATTAGATTTGTTTTTATCTTTCGATTCTGTTTTTTTTTAAATCTCATATTGATTTTATGCAAATGCTGGCCGCTTCGGATTACTGGAATCGCTTTATTGGTTTTTTTCTTTTATTTTATTATCTGTATTTGATTAAACAGCCGTATTAGTAAAATATTTTCTAAAACTTTGCTCTTTGCTAATGAGTTACAGGATACATTACTTGCTAACCACGACTTGTAAGAAAAGAAGGAAGACCAGAAGTAAATGTTACAAACACTTTTAAATAAAAAAAATATATTTAGTAGTAAGTTATAAACACACGCTTGTTTATTACTTACTACTTATTACAAAATTAGTTAAATTATTCAACTTAGACCATATTTTTCCTTTGCTATTCTTGTGTTGAACGTTTAAAACTTGTCACGTAAAACGTAACATGTCGCATGTAACTTGGATGTCGTTTAAGTACGTGCTAACTAAATTACCTACGAACTACATCTTACAATATTTACATATAGAGTTTAGTTTAGTTTATTTTCACGAATAAACAAGCCAGTACCTGATCAATTTTGAGTCGGTACTGAACTAAATATAGTGAAAGCGGAGATATGAGATATTGTAAAATGGACTGCAAGCAGGTGAGATTACAGTATATAATAGAACAACAAGTTTAGTGATCACAACTAGAGAATAACCAGCGTTATCCATATTCTACAGTTGCAATATAAGCAATAGGCCTTCCAAGAGATTAAGCGATTAACAAAATGATCTAATTATTGATCTTCACCCTTTCAGCTATTATTTTTGCGTATTGGACTGATTGACTTGCTTTTGCTCTGAACTGCTTTAAAACTTACTCCGAAGTTTTATTTTTTAAATCCATAATGTCCCACTGATGGGCTCGGGTCTCCTCTCACGATAGCGTTAAGGCCATAGGTCCCCACGCTAGCCAAGTGCGGGTTGGGGACTGGCAAGACAACGTTGTGGCTACGAAACCTTGCCGTTTTTTTTGGATGTTTTTAAGCCACCCAAAGGCCTCCAACTAAGCTTAACGACTGTTATCATATGATAACAACCGGGACCGACCGCTTAACGTAACCTCCGAATCACGGAGACGTACATGTTAACATGCCACCAGCGGTCACCCATCCTGGTACTGACTGCGCCGTCGTTTTCTTACCCTCGTTGATTGTTTCTCATCACCGAGTGCAACTGGGCTATGAGCGCCTCTAACTTAGTTTAAATAGTCATGTAAACTAACTTTAATTTAACGTATTTTTAGTATCTTTATTCCTATTTTTTTTTAATTCAATTTAAAATACTCCAAAACGAAGCACGAATATAATCGGACTTCAAAGGGGTATATACCCCTCAAATGTGGGTCCAGTTGATCCTACAGAGTCTTCCAGTTTTCTTTATATCAATTATGTTGCAAATTAAAAGACAGTTTAATTTTTCCTGGGACTTCCCTTCATAACTCAGTGTGTTCTTGGGCTGCTGTTGCACCTGGTTTACAGGAGGTAAATTGTTGTCCTTTTTGATTAGATTGCTTTATAGATTTATAATAGTGGAATAATGATAGAGCCAATTTTTAACGGTAGATTTATTATTTAATGATTAAGTAAAAAATTAGAGCTGAACTTCCGCCTTCCACAAACCTACAAATCAAGAATTTCTGGTACGTTTTTACTGTCTTTAAGTCGTCTTCCCAGAATCGTAGCAATGAGAAAGTTTGCCTTCTAGGTAGTCTTCGATAACCTAGCACACAAGAATTTCTGGTCACCAGTTTTTTTCTTTTTCATTTTAAAAAGACACCTCCCGTTTTAAAATACACATTCTGTATCGCGGGGACTTTACAAATATACATGAAACGGACACGAAGAACACCCAGACTCTGAACAACAGTTATTGGATCGCACAAACTGCTGTCCCATATGGGATTTGAACCCACAATACTTGGGGCTTGGTAGAAAACTTCGTGGCGTCCTCTCAAACTACCAGGCCAACCGTGCAGTTTCCTGTTAGGTTGTACTGCCTTGCTTTTCTATTTAAAAGTTGCGTTTGAATAAAGTCAACGCGTCTGTAAAGTTTTACTAAACTATATTAGTATCAACAAAGATATTACAAAAATAGATATCATCAAAACTCGTTCAAAACCCTCGAGAATGAGATATCTTCAAACAAACAGAAATCAAATTCGAAGTCAGAGATCGAAGCTATAATGTGTTTTAGGCGAGGAGCTTGCGGCATGAATGTATATAAAGACTTTTTTATAACTATGTTTTGTAGAGTAGGTTTTTGATGTGTGAAAAATAGTTACCGTTAGAGAGTTACGCTTCGGCATGCATAGGCCAGCTCGACTGGAGTGATAACACGGCCTCACAGAAAACCGGTGTGAAACAGCGCCTGAGTGAAGCATCGAGTGAGTAAAGATACCGGAGATCCATAATCCAACTCTTCCCCTCATCTCCTTCCCCATCCCCTTGTGACTCTTCTGATGTTGCGGTTGCGGGCGGCGGTAATCGCTTACCATCAGGCGATACGTCTGCTAGTTTGCCCTATATTCGATAAAAAAAAGTTAAATTGCTATTCTTCTTCTGCGTTTTCTAAAGTTCTAAAGTTTTTATTGATACATTGCCTATGCATTGCGTAAAATACAGCCTATCGTTATAATCACATAGTGTGCTGATTATCTCGCTCTTGTTTACACAAGCTTTATAGCTTACCTTGACAAATTGGATATCCCACAACATTATATTTTATCAAACATTTGTTCATCATCAGCATCAGCCCATCGCAGTACACCGCTGTTCACAGGCTACCCATTTGCACATAGCTTGGTTCGATACCTTGCTTAAATTAGTCAGACTCAATTAACATGAGTATAGATAACAAAAACATATCCTATATTAACTACAAGTATGTCAGAATCGTTATTGAGAAAACAGTTTTATCGCCTATTGAAGCGCTTTGAGTCGTTTGCAACCCCATTTCATACTATTACGTGCCAAACACTGCAAGCACCGAGTGGTTTTGGTTACCTGTCAATCTAAGCAATCAATATTACTAAGTATATCTATATACCTATGGTCCTAAAATTTTGTTGAGACTGGCCGCCGTGGCCGAAATCGGCTTGGAGAACATCATCATTACAAAATATTTCATTATAACTTAAAGATTGCAGCAATCATATAAACAATGTGGGACGCCCTCTGCACATACGGCGGGAAGTTTTACGTAAGAGGGTTGGCAGTGTCTGGATGCAGAAAGTAAGTCTGGGCTCTGTGGTATTCCTTAAGAGAGGCCTATGTCCAGCAGTAGACTGCAACAGGCTGATGATGATGATGATATTAACAACTGCAACAACGGACCGTGGGAGAGCCACGCTTTGGCATGCATGACTCACCAGACATCACGGCGTCACAGGTAACCGGTGGAAAATAGCGCCTACGCTGTGTTTCACTAAGTAAGTGAGGATACCAAAGATATTTTTTTTATGTTGAGGAATGCATCTAGGGCTGTTTTATCACTGATCATAAAGCCTTTGTTTGGAAAAGACCTACAATCGTCAAGAAAATGCAAGATCTAAAAAACTTGGAACTTACGTAGGTTAAGAACGAAAGTAAAAGAATGCACAGGTATCCCTTGCTTAGATATCCTCGTGATTGTGTGGACAAAACTTTCACATAGATCTCCCATTTGAAAGTTTCGTCTAAACAAAATGGCTATTTATGGTCAATATTGTAATAGAGGCTAACTGTCATACCTATTAATACATTTCACCATGTTTTATCCACACAACATAAAAGTCTTAATATTAAGTTCAATTTCAGATTGTATTACAAATTAAAATGAAAATATGAATATTTATTAGGTTTTTGTTTAGTAAATCTTCCAAATTGGAGAATTCTTTTGGGATAAAAAGTTCTTTGGACGTCGTATTTATAAGATGGATATGAAAAAATGGAAATGAAATCCAAATTGATCCCCTAGGCGATCATTGTGGATGATAATTCCAAATTAATGCCACAGGGGATCTAAGCAGGAGATCCTAGTGCACGGAGCCAAACAATTTTATGATAAAATACTTAAATGAGTAGTTACAGCTCGTGAAAACAATTGGGATTTAATCTATTCTTGAATTTTGGTTTGCAAGTTGCTAATTATTAATGAAGATATGGAATAAATAACAAAACAAAATATTTTCGTTTCGCGTTTTTAAGAAACAGCATAAGTCAAATAACTGTTAAGTCTTGTTTTAGGCACTAAAAACAAGACTTAACAGTTAACTTTACAGACGTTATAGTAATGAACATGAAAATGAAAATGTTTAGTTCAGAATAATTTTATGTATTAAAACCATTTTTTACTATTCCTTTAAAATTTAGTTTGCTTGACTGATTTTGTTTCTGAAATACCCGATTCATTTTAGAAATTTATGTTATTAATTTGTTACTGATTATAACTATAGCGTTGTATGTTAAGTATTATCAATATATCTAATTATATAATAGGTCAAACTTTTAGAATACATACCATTTATTTGTTAATGTCAATACCCACATTCTCTGACAAACATATTTATAATTCAACATAAAGACAAATACACACTGACATGAATGTTAGCTGTAATAAAGCATTCCGTTTAAATATGAAAATAGGTAGGTTTCGTCGACTAAATAACAAATGATGATTAATATTTAATACACTTTCAGTTTTGTGTATATAAAAAAACTCAGAGAATATTAATGACGTAGTTTTCAACATTCTCAATTCAATATTTTGAAATATTGAAATTTTATTTTTGTTCGTTTAGTGACAGATTAAGTATAAATACCAAGTATGGTTAAAACTATATATCCCATGGAAGTCGTAACAACCGACGAAAAGAGCAACAGCACCGCAAGGAGAAAAAACGATTGAAAGAAACCTTAGACCAATCCATTTAGCCCGCGCGGAATTTTAGACTAAACTTTTATTTTCTCAGGAAAAGCTTGTATTCAGCAGTAGTAATCTTTAATAGTCTAGAGGCTGTGTTTGATGCTTGTTATGGTGAAATTTTATTCATTTCAATAGTACACGGGCCACAAGCTTCTTGACTATAAGTAGTGAGACAGCAGTTCTCAAGGCGCTCATGGGAGCCATTAGGGAAAGAAGGTAATGCCTCACAAAAGCCCCAGTATCTCCTCTTATATAAAAAATGATTTATTTTCTTGAATGTATATATCTTAAACATCTTGGATTTACTTAAATGTCTCATAACTTAAAAGTATATGTTAATATTGTGTATATGTTTTTAAATCAGTTCAACACGTTACTATTTGTGATTTTTTAGGTTAAATGATACATCCAGATTAGCGAAAGCAGACTCGCCACTTATTACGTGGGACAAGAATACTGCCAAATTGTGGGCATTTTATATGCCTCTGTCTACCCCTTTGGAGAAACTGGCATGATATATGTGTGTATGAAGCTACACACTGTCAATTTTACTCGTATATATTGAGGTTGATGTTGCGAGTACGATACTCGTATTGACAATTGATGGTGACGGTCGTGTTCCAAAACTAGTAGGGTTTTCCCAAAAGGAAACGTCTAGTATAGCGGTATCTATACTAATTATCTATATTAATATATTAAGCTGAAGACTTTGTTTGTATGGAACTGGTCCGATTAGAAAATTCTTTCAGTGTTAGATTACCCCCATTTATCGAGGAAGGCCAAAAGGCTAAGACCAAAAGAAACGGAGCACTGATGAAGAATGTTACAAAAAACGGTGGAAAATTAGAACGCCACGGTCAATAGGAGACGTAAACAAGATTTCGTGGGTCAGCTAGTATTAATATAAAATGTAATATGTTAATGAAGTGCTGTCCTTAAAACTGTCTGAACTTAGTATTACATTCAAGCGAATCCAATTTTCGTGAACACTCTCACCCGAAACCAAATACACGTATCAGCTTTTAATTAGTCCATTACTGGTAATAGGCGCCTTCGTAGAAAAGAGGTTTGGGCTCTACATCAAACGAAAATATTATTAAAATTTAGATATTCCAAACGTTATTTCTAACCATTTGTTATTTTTCATATATGAGCCTGCCAAATTCACTCATTCATGCTGGATGGAAAACATGATCAGAATCCAAGAGTGACTATATTCATTACGAATGTAGATAATGCAACAATGCAGCATGTTAAACCATATCATAGCGGCCTATTGATCATCATTGGCCTTCATATATACATATAAAAGAAACGCTCAGAAGCATCAATAAATACGCATTGAACTATGAATCTGAACTATAATCTTAGCTCTGTCTTAAACATAAATAGGAAACAATTTCGCACAGACACTTTGAGGGAAGTAATTTAGGGCTTTGCAATCTTCATGAATCTACAAATAACCATTTTAGTGCTAATATTCACGAGATTAGTCGATTCATATTCATCGGTTACAGGAGCAGTCTCGAGCAGTATCTTGTGCCAACCACACAATATTCTACTGACTAACGAGTGAAAATGAGGACGATATTGATGTAGATATTCATTTAGCAAGTAGGATATTCTTTTTTCATATATTTTTTGTGTAATTTTTCTGTGTTTATGGTTTTTGGCCATCGTTGCCATGAAATATTTTATACTATGTTCTTACAACATTTTTGTTATTTTATGTATATGGGCCTGCTTAAGTGGCTACTATTCTGGAGCTTGAACAGAATCCAAGAGTTGTGATCAGCATACTCATTGCGAATGCAGGCAATGCAACTATACAGCATGATATCATACACTATGGCGGCCTATTAAGATGCTTCTGCATCATTGGTTCACCGGTCTGGCACTCACCCAAGAAACGACAGCACGAATACTGTCATTTTAGGTTAGTTTTTTGCCGAGGTTAGTACCGCTACGTTTGTACTGAAATTAGTGTGGCTCAGCTACTTATTATAACGCAGATCTACTACTTTTGGTCTTTCTCATTACTATAGACAGTTCTGTTGGTTTAGTGGTTAGTGACCCTGACTGTTGTGCTGGTACCCATGAATGCTATTCATTACCAAGACAAATAATTCTGTGATGAGGACGGTGATTTGCTTAATATGAAATCAGTTGGTCATGTGTGAGGTGTGTGGGTGGCCAGGCAAAGTTTTCCTTCTATTTGCAGGATTATTGTCCTGCGCAATTTGATTTGCCTGTGTTGTTTTGTCTACTCATACGACCATCCACATGCAGATATTAGTACTGTCAAATTGTGCTGGTTCTATCAATGAATATTTTGCCTGTACAAACTACTACTGCTACAAACTTTCTACTTTATAATAAATTGTTTCAACGCCTTGAGTAGTTATATTTTCGTGTCATGAATTTGAAATTTCACTCGTTTAAGCTAAATTTATTTTTGTATTGAGGTCAGCAGTTAACGGGTCAATCGTTAAATTCGCAGGAGACGATTTTTCGCTTTCATTTCACTTTCGCAGTATTAAAGTCTTTAGGTTCGAAAGGGTTAATAAATTGCTTTTTTATGAGGAATTATCAATCGAGTGAATAAATGATTTATTTTAGGCTCGGAAAGCATCTTTTTAGTAAAATATTTAAAGTCGTTTGATCTTGGTTTTCGCTTTTGGTACCCATGGTACAATATAATTGTTTCACTGGGTAGTGTAGATTATTTTTCTATATACTAATAAAAATTGCATTAAAAATGTGTTGTTAAATTGGTTATCCGTTTGTGTATCAGTGATAGTTTGAATAAAATTATTAAATAATTAACTAGCATGTTTTTTTATGTATAAGCTGCCAAAGTGACTCTGCTCTGCCTGATGGAAAGCATGAGCAGAATCCAAGAGTGGTGGTCACCATCCTCAATGCGAAAAAGAACAATGCAGCATGGTGACCCACACTATGGCGGCCTGGTGAGATGCTTTTTCACGCCCCGCTTTATTATAGAATCGCGGGCTAACGAGCTGACGTATCGCCTGATGGTAAGCGATTATCGCCGCCCATGGACATCTGCAACACCAAAGGCGTCACAAGTGTGGCGGCCTTTGGGGGATGGGGAAGAAAATGGGGATGGGAAAAGGGGTCGGGGTATGGGCCTCCGGTATCCTCATTAATTCGGTGAAACACAGCGCAAGCGCTGTTTCACACCGGTTTTCTGTGAGGCCGTGGTATAAACTCCGGTCGTGCTGGCCCATTCGAGCCGAAGCGTGGCGTAGATTACTTTTTATTTATACTTTATGCACATTAAAAGTGGCAAGGTGGACTTAATTCCATAGGCATTTTCTACCAGTCGACCTTAGGGTAATACAGCGTCAACATAAGGTAGATCCACAAAACTTAAAATATAAGTTAATATCTCAATGACAAATAATTCAACCATAAGTAATAATTATATTAATACATATAATAAATACGTATTTAAATACATAAACATATATACATAAAAATACACACATACTTTCATGATATATACACAATATAAATTCTATATGGGGGCAGAACGATGATAATAAGGTGGATCTGATAGGATGTATAGAAAATATTTCCACAATATATGTCTTAAACTTTGCTTAGTTTTAGCCATCCTGATATCGAGTGGGAGCTCGTTCTATAGTAGAACAGCTTGTACAAAGAAGGTTGAGTGACGAAAATCAGAGCGGTGAGTGGGACATTGTAGAAGCTGGTTGTTAGACCTAAGGTTTTTAGCGCGGTTTGAAATTAGACACTGACATTTAGTAGTTAGGTAGAAATAGACTTGAAGAGAGAAGAGTATAGAATTAAGGGTAGTTAGTACCCGGATTTGTCTACGTTGGCGAATTGGAAGCCACTTCAAATGAGATCGATACTCAGACACGTGATGATATTTCCGTAAGTTGAAAACGAATCGAATTAAATTGTTGGAAAGACGGTCAGGCTGAGCAGATCTGCATTCAGATCAAAGTAACACGTTACCATAGTTGATTATTGGGAATATTATGGTCTGGACAAGCATTACCTTGGTTTTCATTAGCAGAAAGTTCTTAAGCCTATAAAGAATCCGTAACGAGCATGTGACTTTCTGGCAAACAGATGTAACTTGTTTTGGCCAGCTGAGACTGCAGATATTACAGCTATGTATGTATATTAAACATTTAATATTATCTCCGATAAAACTTAATAAATCAAATTTAATAATTGTTGCAAAGTATTTTAAAATTGTTCCGTGTGTCTTTTCCGTGTGACCCAGGTCCCCCTTATCCTTTAATTTTGAGGCGAATACGGTGACAACTGACTTAACTTTAGATTTGCAAGTGTTCACTGACTACGATGGATACTTACTTTTAACTCATTGCGTTTCTTGTACAAAGGTTCCTGAGGTAAACAATTAAAGCATTTTAACGGACTTATCTTTTGAATTGCAGATATGCACAGGCGATTGTAGCATACCCAAAATAAACCTTCTCCTTGTTTGTTAGCTACTTAAAAAAAAAACACTTATTGTTGTCTTTAATACGTTTGAAAAATAATATTAATTTAGTATTTACTTATTTAATTATTTAAAATTTATGAGTTTATATCACGAAAATAAGTAAGTCCGACTTTAGTAAACATGAAAACTCATATCCAGGTGACACTGTCAGTTTGATTTCCCCTGGCGCGAGGAGGCCCTCACACTTTCGTAATTTTGTAGTATTATTAATCATGATTCTGTCAGTAGTTTTTTTAAAAAACGATGTCAATATACTCTTGCAACCTGTAAACGTTTTTAAATTAAAATAGGTCAAGAACGTGTGTTCACGCTCAGTTTTAAAAATCAATTCATTTACGAATTTGGAAAAAGAAGATGTGTTTGTTTGTTTTATCCTTTTTTGTATATAGTTGGATCTTTTTTTTAATGATATATATATTTAGTGATATACATACTATTACATGCATACATACATATACATGCTGCGTGTTGATCTATGACTTGCATATTTTGCTTCCACTCTAAAGGTCGTAGGATCGTCAGTTTCCTGCAAGGAGTTCCACGAACTACCGTTTTTTAATAGCCTTTGAATATCCTAAGGAAAGAAGCTGAAAGTAGACCAATATTAATTTAGGACTATCTCATTTATTCTGTCGTGTGTGTTCATACGTATGTGCTGTAATCGTGAGGCTTACGATTCGATCCATCACATAATTACAAAGAATCACCCATATTTTTATCAGGAGCAGAACGGGTCTTTTGTATAATCGCGGGAAAGAGTATTTTATTTTATATGTAGAGACGCATATAATCAACCTCTGTCTAGACCTACATAATATATAGACTTGAATATATATATTACTCCAGTTTAAAATCACAAAATGCGAATATCGCACAATTAATCTGAATTTGAAACGCCCATTTCTTGCTAACAGTATGTCTAGACCGCAATCCAACAAGCCTTTTGATATCTTTAATTAAAACCTCACTTTACGGTTATAATGCGTGCCTATAGAGTCTAAAACCTTTCAGCAATATTAAAGTCCTGAATGGCTAGTATATTGAACACTTAAATAATGGAATACACTTCAAAGAACGCAGTTTGTATATACTGGAGAGTGTCATTGAATATTCTTGGCGACTTAGTCCACCTGTCAGAGTCCACACCTTTGTAAAAAAAAGATTTTTGAACTATTTTATTCCATAAACTATCTGAGCTAATATAATTTCTTGCTCACCGATTGACATAAACATTTATGCATAGAGATTTAAATAAATAAATGTGTTTGTACACTTACAACCCTATCTTTTTAGCTGTGAGGAGGGTCACCAAAACTCTATTACAAGTTTTTATTGACACCAAAAACAACTTTCTCTATAAAAGAAAAGTGGTAGATATTTATTTTAAGTTTCTTTAGTTTTCGGCTTGTTTGAAAGATAGGTAACTAACAAAGAACGGACTTCGAGTACTTCAAAAGGGGTCCTAATGACGTCATTAAGACTGTCATGGCGTCATTAGAAAAGTTTGCGAGCCACTAGATAGAAGTTAAAAGGAATCTTCATTGAGTCTCAAAGTTCCGAGACAACATGTTACGGTTCGCATACACGAAATTAGCCCCACGAGTTAATGTAATGTGGCGTTCAGACGGGGACACTTTAATGTTCTCGAGGTGTTGTTAGAAATTTTCAAATGTGTTACTTGCGGCTTTACTTCTAAAGAATTTGCTTATAGATGATGTGTTAAGTGGGAGTGTTTATATTTTACATTTCTGCGCTCTACGTTTTAATAAGGAAGTGACGCAAAATTAATATTTTACCCACAGGTTGTTCAGAAGTTTATTATTAATTACTGTAACTTTTCAATAGGTACACACTTGAACTTTTAAAGAAGTGGTTGATACTAAAGATTTTAATAAAATTAAGTAATGTTACAAAAATGTGTTTGCGTAATATTAAATTTAATTGAAACTGATTGATGATGATGTAGATACCATTTATAGTTCAAAAGACATAGCCTAAGAGGCTATGTCTTTTGAACTATAAATGAAAAAAAAACCAGTTACAAAGTCAAACTAGCACACTTAGAATTAATTTTCTTTTGGTTTTCCTTAGTTATTCATTAAAGACCCATATAATTAATAAATAAATTGGCGAGGCCTATGTCCAGCAGTGGACTGCGATAGGCTGATGATGATGATGATGATGATGATGATGACGTATAGGTCTTCTATTCCTTGTTTTGCGTAAATATTCTTAATACAATAAAAAATACATACTAGATTGCGACCCACACTTAGCTGGTTTAGGCTTATGATGAATAATATTTTAGTTTTCCTTTAAAAAAACTATCAAATGACGTTTTTAACAAACATGAAATACAATAGCCTTAGCATACAAAAAATTTATTGCGAGTTATATCTTATAGTCATTTTGTAATTAAACCTGCAAGTTCACACGCATAAACACATATATAAGCTTTCGTTCCGTCCGACACAACCCTACTAAAATAATTTGAGTGAAAGAGAAGTGCTTTGTTTTTATATTAAGTTACTGCGTGAATCACATAGTACAACAAACTTCGTGTAAACAATGGTTGGCATACTGTTTAAATATTCATGTTTTTGTTTTAGCTTCTCTAGTTTTGGGTACTTTGTTTTGTTATTTTTATTGTAAATCCACAGCTACTGTTTGTGTAGAGTAGAACGCGACGTTTGATACTGCAGGGCTGTGCCGGGTAATGTTTTTGCAATGCAAAATCTATAATTTACTTCATATTTACCCAACTGAGAAAGAAGGATGGTTATGTTTTTAGAGTGTATGTATGTATATTTCTTTGGCGCGTCCTAGAGCCTAAACGGCTTGTAGTATTTTTATTTGAGTGGTGTCAATAGATTCGTCTTAGTCGTGAGAGTAACGTTGGGTATCAAAATAAAAAAATCAAATTACGGATTTTGGAGCCACAAAGAAATCTAAAAGAAATGTTTTTAAAAAACATCGAGTGTGGAACCAAAATCAAGAATTTTTAGCGGTGATTACGAATATATATAAATATGATATTGACGCAGTCTGGTTTTATTTTTTTAATCATTCACCACTTGTTATTATATTTTTGTTATGTCCTGAACAGGTTCGCAAACCTGTTCAGGACATAACATGAGGCATCTGTAGGCAAACAAAATGTGACCTAAGACTTCATCTTATTTCTGTCGCTCCACCGTCTTTGACTGCTTCTGCAAATTTAAAATTCCTTGTCAGCCTAACTCGTTGCTCTTGATCTATGTCCATTTGTTTTCGAATGGCTATCATGAATAAGAGCCGTCACGAGCTTGTTCGGAGTAGTGTTAGCGTAAATCTCTCTATTAAAGTGTTCTTGGGACATCATCCGCATCAGTAACACTCTAGCAATTCCTCTACCACTCCCTGTATCCACTGATAAAAGAGGTTGCCATGTCAGGTCTAATCTCTGCAAATCGCTCGGTCATTTTTTCTACTACTAAGACATAAAATCCTATGAAAACTGGGTCTGGTGCACATCAATATATGGAGGCAAAATTTTCATTTTTGAAGTCGTTAATAACCGTATTTCATTTTAAAAATATAAGAAGTTCACAAGAAATATACAAAGGTTTCCATTCTTTTTCTTACACCTTGATCTGAATCAGAACTTAATGTTAAAATCGTAAAGGGAAAGGCTCCAAATCAGAATTTTATATACAATCATTGTGTCGTG
Organism: Hyphantria cunea; assembly: GCA_003709505.1. NCBI lineage: Eukaryota > Metazoa > Arthropoda > Insecta > Lepidoptera > Erebidae > Hyphantria > Hyphantria cunea. The sequence continues at coordinate 4,343,377 of PKRV01002605.1, forward strand.
AAAACAATTTCATGATACACCATTTTTCTACATGTTTTTAACGCCGAAATAAGAGTATTCTTGTTTGTGACGTTCGCCGACGTATGTGGAGCTTATCATAGACTTTGTAATTGCGTTTACTTCGCACTTGTTACATGATTTAATGATAGGTATTACAAAGTATTCATTTTTTGTAGTTCTGTCATTTAAAATGAAACTTTCAGAGGATTAAAAGTATCTCTCTCTCTCTTCTGCTCTGAACGCCTGTCAAAATCAACCTGTGTAAAATCAACTTGATTTTAAATAAGTCACGACTTTCTTCAAGAAATAGGAGTCGATTCTTACAATAACTAGCTGAGCTCTGAGATGTTACCCGCAGTAGAACAACAACCGCGGGTAACGCTGCGGAGTGAATCTAGCCTATAAAAAGTAGCACAAGTTACCCCCATAGAAAGTACGTTCCAGCTATTCCAGAGATTAGTTCAACAGACTGGTTGTTGTTTTTAAATTGCGGTTTGGATGTAAATACAGTTGACACTTTCATATGCATTTATTCAAAAGTTGTTAATTTATAAATTGCAAACAGACACTTTAAATTTATAGCTATGTTATAGAATAAAACTAAGCGTACCTAAAAAAGTTGCCTCTTCATGTAAACGTTTCTAAAGATGAACGGAGGAAAAAAATCGTGGAATTATTCCACCTTTCAATATTAACTCCACGTGTCCTTTATTCAGGTATATATAAAACCGCAAACAGATATATTTCGGGATGTCGTATTATGGCAACAAATATGTTGGTAGTACTATTTGTTATTTACGAGCGAAGCTGCGCTCGCTTGAATGTTATATTGTTCAGGCGCCGTTTTTTGGGGGGAATATAAAGCATATTTGCGGACGTTTTTGGGGATTATAAGTTATGAATCTATCACATTTTTTAGAATTCCGTACCACAAAAGGAAAAAATGGAACCCTTATAAGATCACTTTGTTGTCCGTCTGTCTCTCAAGACCATTTTTCTCAGGAACGCGTGGCGATAAATAAATAAAAATAAAAAATACATAAACACACTCCAGATTTATTTACTACCACACACTTTTAAGAAATGTAATTATTCGTGTCTGCTTTTTACGCTAGTCTTAAATGGCTTCAATTCACTTCACTCTTCCTTACATCTAAAGTTTAACACCATCATACTAAAATTGGACATATAAGTAACACGTAGCCTAACATAACATGGTCTCTTATCGACAGTTATGTTCACCCACTCCGGGATTTCTTAAAACTGGTTCCATTAATTGATAAAGAAGAAAGTAGAGGATACGTACATTGTTTTTCCTGTTGGCATGGTACCAAACGTGGGCTGATTTGTGAGATGTGTTACACAGCGATGCCAAATATTTTTTATAGATATCACTACTCTAGTGCTGTGAGTGTTTATAGCTAGCAGTTCTGCTGACACCAATTACTTGGAAGGTTGTTTACTGAACGTATAGTTCTTTATGCTAGTAAGTAGATGGAGAATAAAGAAATGGATAAATATATCATAGTTGTTGCTGAACTGGGTTATTTTAATTCTTGCAGAGTCGGTTAGTAAAGTTGTATTAGATCCATATTGTATAATCTCGATCGTACTAAGATCGATCAATTTACAGTTCCGCTTGAATCAATCGTCGCTGCACTTATTCTTTTATCTTCCTACGTTTTGCATTTTATAAAATATATACAACTAGTTGATTCGGTTAACATATACATTATATAAGGACATATAATTGACATTAAATAAAAAAGTAATACTTAGGGACTGGAAAAAAATATTATTTAGGGATATGAACAATAGATGTTGGTCGATTCTCAGACCCACTCGATATGCACACAAAATTTCATAAGAATCGGTCCATTCGTTTCGGAGGAGTTTGACAGCAAACACACACGAGAATATTATATAATTCTAGCTGACCTGCAAAATTCGTACGGCCATATTTATTTCTGTGAATATTTTCTAGATTACCGATAGGTGGTATTTTTTAATATTACACCATAAAAAAGAAAACCAAAAAAAAATTGTCCAAAAAATATTTTTTGCGGTAAACCGCGCTTAACCCTTAGGGGTGTAAAAATTAGTTACAAACCTATTCTCATACCTCTAAATCGGTCATACCTCTAAAACTGTGATACAAGAATTTTGTATACTAAAAGATATATTAGATTTTCTTATAAAATTATCTTCAGTATCCTTATATATTTCACGTAGCCGTCTCTCAAACTCTAAGATAACCAGCCAGATGAAAAACATACCCATTCATAAGTACATAAGTATTCTAGCAAAGTTACACCCCGACAGGGAACAAAAAGTCGTGCATTATCACACAAATGTTTGTGGCCTTACAGTCAGAATCACTAAACACTAGACCAATATTATTAAATTCTAAGTTAAATAATTTCGTAATTCTAAGTACAACAACATAGAAATAATTTTTAGCTAAAAAGCTTCGAGAACCAAAGAAGTTGCAATAAACCTTCGAAGATTCTTTCAATAGAGACTTTTCCATTAGGTTCTTACGTAAACGAAGGTAGTATATTTTATTACTCCCATACTTACGGACCTGGCTGAACGCCAGAGTTCAACTCATATCGTAACTCATACAATTATTTTAACAGCCGTTATAATTAGAACTCACTAATACTTTGTCCTTGATTCCCATTTAGGATTGCCTAGAACTTTCTCCTACTAGTTTGAATAGTACTAAGTTTATTTTGCGTATAACATCCGGCATCCAAAACTAGGTCACATAACTTAGACCTTAATATGATCACCTATTTAAACAAATCAAGAACACTACCTGTAAAACATTGCCGTAATCAGTTGTCATGAACCAAGTATTTTTAATACACTTTAATTAGTTTTTGCCTGCGGCTCCGAGTGCGTATATGTGTATTGGTTACCGCGGCAAAGGGGAGCCTATGTCCTTCTTCAACAATCAAAATATCTGCCTGCCAAATCTAGTTAAAATTATTCCAACTGTTTAGCTGTGAAAGCAAGAGTTACTTTCAGTTCATAATTAGTATAGATATGGGTAGAACTGTCCTCTCCAATTGCACGCCACTTGATTCGAACCTCCGCTTCTTGCATCCAACTCATCTTACACACATCATCACTTCACCTTTTGATACACTCAAATTATGATCTGAATTAAATTCACCAGTGCCAAAGAGTCATACGTCCCAACTGTGATATAGCTGTGTTGGTGAAATCCATCTAGGGACATTGTAAGCCGGAACCACATTTCAGAGCGTCGCAACTTCTTGCGGTATATAATTCGATTTTAGAGGACAGATAACAATTGGAATTTAAACGTTTGCAGATTGAATATCGACAAGGGAATATTTCTACATTTCATGTGAATAGTTCGTGAAATGAATCATTTATATGTTCTCCTCCTAGCCGATCATGGCCTCGGCGGCAAGTCTCAACGGAGATCAGCCAACTACGCAGAAGGTATTATAGTGCACAAGTGTCAGCGCAAACGCAGATGCACCCTCTGTTCTCTCTCTCTCATAATCCGATGGGACGGTTAACCGACACGATCAGGGAGAGATCAGGCGTGGGACCGACAGTTTTACTTGCCCTCCCAGGCACGGGGGTTAATAACCTAACTTCCAAACTCCAAGCTGTTATTAAGTATTTATATAATCAGAAAAACTCAATAACACTTTTAGACCGACTCGGGATTTGAACCCGAAACCTCTTGATTGGCAGTCGTGTTTATCATTTATATAATTATATTTACGACAGACAATGATCAGTAACTACCGGACCGGGCTCATGTACACCTGCAAGTGTGTGAGTGCTCTCAACCCCCTTGTACGATGCTTATCTAATATCTTCACCAGTTTCTAGTCAGGTAATGTTAATAAACCAGTCGAGTTGACCTATATGAGAGGAAGCATGACCTTCACACGACAGTATTTTTAACATTACCTTTTGTTTATTATATAGTTTGCTGTAAAAAATGATATATAATCAAAAGTCACAAATGACTATTTTTATTCAGCAGTACAATACACTATAAAAAAAATTAACCCTCTCATGCCGGAGGCAAACAAAAAGCGAACCAAACAAGCATATGACAAATGAAACGATATAAAATATTCAATGAAACTCCCATTTCTCTCAAATTCCGCAGCGAGGTACACTAAAAATGATTTAAAACACGTGCCACAGTTTTATTTGTGCCGTCCGGTAAAACACGCCTCCTGGAATGGGCCTCATATTTTTTAAACTTTGTTGCATTAATTTGAATAAGTGAGTAATTATTTAAAAAGTTATATAGTGAATACGATTTCATTTGATGTGTTTTTAAGTTTTATACAAAGTGGAAAACAAAGGAAATACAATTATTTGTAAGCTAATTTTGTGAAGTGTAGAAATGGCTCAATAGAGGGATTAAAATCAATTTATTTTGTTCGTCAAGGTTTGTTAGATCAGCGTTCCACTACTTCATAACCATTAGCATACATGCATAGTAGTACTTAAGGCGCTGGAAAGTAAGTCATCGGTAAGTTCTCAAATTGATCCAGAGTTATACATAGTATTAGTAGTATTACTAAAAATACTAGGCTAAAAAGGCCTATGTCTAGAAGTGGACTTGGCAACAGCCTTTATCTGTTGAATATGATATACATACACTTACTATCTACCTTTGGACCATAGTCAGTATTGGAAAAATAACAAAATTATTATTGTCAATTATTGTTGTTAACCACTTCAGATACTACCTAGCCATAGCAACCACAGTTGGTAATTGCTCATAAAACTTCCAAACACAGATATACCTCAATTAATATCTAAAAGAGCTTTAAGGGGATTCATCGCCTTGTTCCCGCACTCGGCAACTTTGAAAGGGTTAAAACATTTCGGCAACTCACGATATTCCCCGCAAGAAGTTACCAAGTGTCATTTACATACCCCTTTGAAAAAGATTTGCTAAACATTGTGGGCGTTATCTTGGAAATCTGAACATTTGAGGTGTCACGTTTGTGCCGCTTGAGGTTTGAATACATAATGAGTTGGTTAAATGCTAAACGGGTGCTGTTATGGTAAGAGACAATCATGGATATACGCCATCAGGACTATGATTATGCTTGATTATTTACGTTAAATGTTTGGTATTATTTAGGCTTTTAACGAATAAGTAATGGTCATCTTCTATCGAACGATCAAGTTCTACAAAGATTTCTAAAGACTTTCATTTTGACCACCCGTAGTGGTTGTAATTTTGCTACGATAAGTAAGCTCTACGAACAAGCTACAACACTGTAGCGTATAATAGAATTTCGGAATCGAATGAAATTCTTGACATCGTTGAATTTGTAATGTTATTCTAATAATACATGGCAATCATACAACAATATACTGTTTGCTGACAAAATATTAAAGGATACAATCTAAAATTTAACTTCCTTGTACTTATTCCACTATATGAACACCTTTGATGACGCTATGAGGACGAAACCGGTCAGGTGTGATTTTAATTAATATGGTGGTTTAATTATCATAGTAGAATAACTACAAGTGACTTTGATTTGAGAATGTATAAAAACAAGTTCCATCAAATGCTGACAATCGAGAGTATAATTTATGTATATTACGGGGAACCAAGGTTATTAAACTTCTGGTTTTTTATGTACGGGCCTGCCAAAATGACTCTACTGTATGAATGATTGTACTCTAGTGGTGGTCACCATACTCATTGCAAATGCAATATAGCAGCATGGTGACCCACACCATAGCGGCCTAGTGATGCTTCTGCATCATTGGGCTCCTGGTCTCGCACTCACCTACGAAATACGACAACATGAATGCTGTAATTTCATGTTGATCTTCTGTGTAATAACTCCCCGGTCGGACCGGTCCGTTCGTGCTGTAATCTCTACTACCTTGAAATCTTTGAAAAACATTTGTAATATTCACAATAAATTTCATAGTATCTTGCTATTCCTTACTTCTAAGTTAATTACGTAGACAGAATACCAACGAACCAAAAATAAAATTATATTTTCTTATAGAGTATCACAATTTTCTCCTACAATTTTCACAGTGAGAACTTTTTAAATTACTACGATTTATTTAACACTTCCGTTGCCTTCAGAATGTCAATGAAATACCTACAACGTTAAGCTGTTATTTCAAGAATATTTCCTTATTCAGTGCTTTTGATTTTTATTTTTTCACATAAAGCAAACATTATTTTTAACTGACTTCAATTTTTTTACTTTATTACGAAATAAGAATCAAATGAGCAGACGTATCGCCTGGTGGTAAGAGATTACTGTCGCCCGTGGACACCCGCAATACCAAAGATGTCACAAGTGTGTTGACGGCCTTTGGGGGATAAAGGAAAGGTTCGGGTATAGGCTTCCGGCATCCTCATTCACTCGGTGAAACACAGCACAGTCGCTGTTTCACACCGGTTTTTAGTTACTATCTACCTTTGGAGTGATACTTGTGGTATCACTCCGGTCGGGCAGGCCCATTCGTGCCGAAGCGTGACCCTGCCACGGTAAACTCAATAGCTGAGCCCCGTGGTTGTGTCCGCGTTTGTTGCTGTAAAGGGGCAACGACAATCGCATGTAACGCGTTTATATAATCAGCTTTCTGCCAGTGAAAGTCCAGTCAAAATCGGTCCAGCCGTTTCAAAAGTTAACTGGAGCAGACGAACAGATAAAATTCTTAAAAGTTGATTTTTGATGCTAGTACCCATATACTTTTGAATGCAAGTGGTGATTTAAGCTGTTTTTGAATTACAAACAGCCACCTAAATTTTTATTAATTGGAATATATTTAGTGTCATTTTGGTTTTTTTTTTATTTATGCTGCCAAAATGACTGCCCTGCCTGACGGAAAGCATGAGCAGAATCCAAGAGTGGTTGTCACCATCCTCAATGCGAAAAAGAACAATGCAGCATGGTGATCCACACTATGGCGGCCTGGGGAGAAGGGGGATGGTGAAGGGGATAGGGGGCGTTGGATTGGGGTATGGGCCTCCGGTATCCTCACTCACTCGATGAAACACAGCGTAAGCGCTGTTTCACACCGGTTTTCTGTGAGGTCGTGGTATCACTCCGGTCGAGACGGCCCATTCATACCGAAGCGTGGCTCTCGACCGATTGATACTATGGACTCAAAAAACAAACCAGTGCTAAATAACCCAACTTTAAAAGAGTCTTGCACGCCTTCCCCACACCGTAATGTTCGTAACCTTGCATACAAATAGAGTTAACCCGTTTAAGGTTTCGGGGTATTCACCAAGGTGAAGTATCGATTCTTTTCTGTTCTACGTAATTATTCTATTATTCTGATGCATAAAGGTTTATAGCAAAGATCACTAGTATACTAGTATATATACACCCTACAACAAAATATTCCATCGCAAAATAGATTATCATCAGAAGTTCCGTTGATGGCGAGAACGGGACTTATCTATGTCTGCAGGGTAGTAGCAAAATAAATGAACAATATGGTTGAACCCTCGCATCTTAATACAGGAAAGCAGTTCGCTTGTTTCAGAATAAAGGTTGGTTGTTAGTGCGAGCGGGTCTCATAATAGATTGAAATGGAAAATTACATCTAATATTTTATATGAATTACAGTAAGGATTTAAGCGTCGCTGGTTCAGCGGTTAGCCTAAGTGACTGCTGATCAAAAGGTTCCGGTTCGATTGACTACACGGTTGGCCTAGTGGTTGGAGTGGTCGCCACACCGCTTCCTACTGTGCCAAGTGTTGTGGGTTCAAATCCTACATGGGACAACACTTTGTGTGATCCATAAATTGTTGTTCTAAGTCTGGGTGTACTTTGTGTCCGTTTCATGTATGTTTGTAAAGATCCCCGCGACACAGGAATGTATATTCCTAATGCGGGAGTTGTCTTTAAAAAAGAAAAAAAAAAGAAAAAAGATTGCCCGGGTCGAACCAAAAAATGTTGCTAAGTTTTTCTTACAAGAAGTTCTGAATAACAAGTATAGAAGTATAGAAAATAATTTTTTACTACTCACGTTGTTGGTCGATCCGTAGAAAAACAGATTTTTAGCTAAAATCGGTGAAACTAGTAGTTGACCTATACGTGCAGTAAAGAGTTTTAAATATATAAAAAAATTGATTTTCTAAAGCAAAATCGTATTCTTAAATTGTTAGCTAAATTTTTCTACAGTTCTACACTATAGCGACAACAAGTAGATGCACCCAGACCTTCTTTATAACATGGGGAATACTTTTTGCACCATACCCTTCGTGGGGATGTCACACAAAGGGCATGTGTATGACTTCCGGCGAGTCGGTCTACCCACTACCTCGGCAACCTACCTCAGCAGTAGGGAAGAGCATCAGCTGCTTATGGAGTGTTGTAACTCTCGACTAAGGTACTTCTCGGTAAGTCGGCGTCGCGCTTTTTACAGAGTAAGAATTGAAACCCTGACCCGCTTCAGACGACACCCCCTGACAGCACCGAGGGATCACCTATCAAGGGTCGTTTGCAGTGACCACATCTCCCCTAGATGTGGCTACAACGACTCTTAAGCGTCGATTAGGGAGCTAGTGACCGCATCCCTAGAAAAGGAGATCTAGGCCTAAAGAAAATTAGTTTCTATGTAATCGAAATAATAAACCGCTTTCATTGGAACCATACCCTCATACCATCACACGTCTTTTGAACACGATCCCAGTTTGATCCTCCGCCAAAATTGTGTTTTCGAAACTAGCTAAAGTATATCAGTTGTCAGTGTCGATTAATTGTATTTCTTCGATTCAGAACTCCCACATGTGACAACACTTGCTGTGATCCACACATTGTTGTTCTGAGTCTGGTTGCTCTTTGTGTCCGTTTCATGTACGTTTGTAAAGTTCCCCGCGGCGAAGGATGTATATTCCTAGTACGAGGATCATTATTGATATAGATATTTTACTTATTTGTATCTCTCAACGTTGTCTTGCCAGCAGCAGGTAAAAATCTTTGTGTGTACCAATGATCACTTAAATTCAGGTATATGATTGTGCTTACAAATGAAATTACCGTCGATGTATGAATATGCTCCTTTTCATCTTTTCTTAGGGGGACTACAGGTGTAACCTTTTAAAATAAGGAGGCTGTCTACGTTATACATAAGTAATTTATGTCGAGAAGATCATTGTAAATGTATTACACCAACGAGTGGTGATCTCAGTTATGACGTTTTTATATAGATAAATGAAATATGGTGCTTCACTTTTTATTTAATCAACAGAAAATGGAACATGGTGTTCTCATTTTAAAATGACACTAGAATTTTCTTTTTTATAATAATACTTCTTTTTTATATTCACCGACAACTGATCATGACATTGATGAAACGCTAAGAAAAAGTGATGAAATTAATATTTTATAATGACAGCCATTAAGATACGTTTTTGAATTATTTTTATTACAACCTAAAAGAAGTGCAGAAGATATAGCTAAGCCAATCTTTTTTTTCATAGTTATGACTCAAAGTAGGTTTCACATTTGTTATAAGTAGTGGTCGCCAAGAGATCGAAATTCGACCTTAATTCTTTTATTTTTTTTGTTAGAACTGTTTAGGGTTTCTTTTGTATAATGTTAATACGCCTCTTTAATAAAATTCGTTATTTTTTGTCTATATTGTCATACATTCAGTATGACAATACAGACAAAGAATAATCAAGAGTGACTTTGACGTACATACATTTTGTGTACATGGATATTTGTGTATGTGTGTATCAAATGCATGGTAGTGTGTGTAAAATTTTATTTATAAATTTAATGTATTTTATAAGCATTATAATAAAAAAAATATTAGCGTCCTGCACTTCTCTTACATGTAAACTATGAGTGTGCCAAATTTCCTAAGTTTTTGCTTCACGTATTAATATACAGTTATTCACGCTTAATTTATGTCTCTCTTTCAGGTATGCAATCCGTAATATCTACATACTTCATTTAATGTGATCTGTAAGTACATCTTGCTTCTGAAAGTTTAACAACATTAATTATTATTATTACATTAATTATCTTTACTTTTGTAAAAAGGGTATTTAAATATTTCAATAAGAACAGGCCAAAATAACACAAATTACATATTATAATAATCAATATGTGGACAATTAAGTGCAGCTGTTTTAAATTCTACAGTATTTTTTTTCTGTATGGCACTGCCAAAATGAGTACTCTGCCTGATAAAAAGCATAAGTAGAATCCAAGAGTGGTGGCCATCATACTCATTGCGAATGCAACAATGCAGCATGGTGACGCACATCACAGCGGCCTAGTGATGCTTCTGCATCATTGGACCTACGGTCTCGCACTCACGTACGAAACATGGCAGAACGAACGCTGTCATTTTAGGTTGATTTTGTGTGCAAGGGTCTGCCCCAAGCCTGAGGGTGACAGATGTCACCCTTGCAGAAACAGGCTCGGGTGGAGACGCGGACACTGCGGATGTGCGCGCTTTGGAGGATAGTAACGGGAACATCGGGGTTCTCACACAGGAGGGGCCACCTACAAATTGTGTGTACCCGAGATGTTGTGCGGTTTTTAGTCAGTTTGAATCCGTCATAACCATAGTCGGTGGTATCCGAGAGGATTTCAGCACAAAAAAAACGATAATACCGCCCCGGTCGAGCGTACACGTTCGTACTGAAATCAATGTCCCTCTTCTACATTCTATTGATTAAAGATATTCAAAATGCAATATATTTAAGAATTTTATTTTCTCAATTGTAGATATCAGGTATGAAAGGGTTTATTCAAGTAATAATGAATGTTTAAATGATATTTTTAACCATTCACGTAGAGGATTAAGTGTGTTATTTGTATGTGAGCTACCCGAAATTTTTGGATACCGAAAATCCGTGTTGTGGTTGTCTGGAAGAGATCGCCGTAAGCGATAAGACCGCCTATTGTAGCATCCTCTGTTTTAACTTTTTAATTTTGCATGTATATAATAAAGATATTTAAATAAATAATATCTACAATAATAAAGGCCCCAAGAAACAGCAAAATACGAATGAAAACAAACAGATTCATTAAAATTTATTAAAATCTACAACTTAAACCTAGTGCCGTGTCAAAAGTCAAAGCTGGTTGATTACAGAATGCCTATCCAAAAACGAAGTTGTTTTTCAGGTTGATACACAATTTCGACGAAATCATTTGATGTGGGAATAGTTTCTTTAACTCTAAAGTCAGAAAGCGTCAAATCGGCAAACCGTGTTGCGAATTTGACACATTGGGCCAGCAAATACACGCTTGTTAAAATCTTTTTTCAGTGTTGACGTTTAGACAATTTTGCCGTGCAAAATTATTTATGTTATTCCGTCTTAAAAGCATTGACAAATGATTAAGCGATGGACAAGCGAAAGTAGCTTAAATCTTTTCTACACAATTTAATTTATACGCTATCATTTTACTTCATGATAGCTTTTTAAGAAAGTTTAAATATTACATTGTTGTGTAAAGGGTATATGTCATTGATTATAAATTTAAAATATAATAACAAAGCTGTGGAATTAATATGTTTGTTTCTTCAATCGTAGGAATCGTTAAAATTGACAGTAGATCTGAGCTGAGATATTAGTTTCAAAGATGACGCTGCACGCATTAGGAGTGAAACAGTGACTAGAAAGGTATTTGAATTTAGTGGTCACCTTGCTGTTTTTAATGAGCTATTTTGAGTTCGAATTCCATATGAAACACTTTATGTGATCCATAAATAAGTGTTCTTTGTATCCGTGTCATGGATGTTTGTAAAGTCTCCCGCAACACAGGAATGACTCACTTGTACTCATTACACTATTTTAATTCATTTCAATCCTCGCCGGTTTTGCTCCAATGGCATTATCAAAGGTGACATAGTAAATTGCGATTTTTTTTTATATATATTTAAGCTGTCAATATGACTCTGCCTTGCCTGATGGAAAGCATGAGCAGAATCCAAGAGTGGTGGTCACCATCCTCTATGCGAAAAAGAACAATGCAGTATGGTGACCCACACTATGGCGGCCTGGGGGGAAAGGGGATGGTGAGGGGGATAGGGGGCGATGGATTGGGGTATGGGCCTCCGGTATCCTCACTCACTCGATGAAACACAGCGTAAGCGCTGTTTCACACCGGTTTTCTGTGAGGCCGTGGTATCACTCCGGTCGAGACGGCCCATTCATGCCGAAGCGTGGCTCTCCCACGGTAAGAAATAGTTTCGTTCTAAAATATATTTTAATAAGTTCCATAATCTCTCTGACAATCTAGAGTATTAGTTATATTCTAGTGCACTTGCCTTTTATATTGAAAATATACTAACAAATACTATAAGTTTCTGTAATAGGTATTAAAGAATTAAAACTTTTCAGAATTTACTGTTCAGAGAGGCGGATGCCTACTTAGTACATTTTTTTCTAAGAAAAACAGCATCTTGTTTGAATTACATTTATAGAATCATTTACTAGAACAAGAAGCCTTTATATATTTTGGTTTCAATTTATAAGGTTTCTGTGGACAATATTTCAATATTGAATATAACAAACTAAACGAACTACACAAATTTCAGTAATAAATCCAAGCGGATATGTTTCCGAAATCTTATTTGACAAACTTTCTTTTGTATTTGTATTATCTTGTAATATATCAATCGTTCGAATAACAAAGTCGCTGCGTTAATTATCTTGTATAGCGAAAAATGAAACAAAAAAAATGAGGACGAAACAGTTCATTGCCTTTGTCTCCTAAGTTAGTCCACGTGTTTTCGACTTTAATTATAGTGTTAAAATAAATTTTATTTCAATGAAGCTTAATATCTATTTTTTTTCTTTTTGTTTTTGTTTTTTCTACCCCATGAGTAACTGATTGTCTAGACACCCATTTGATTCACGATCCAAATCTGAGGCGAATCTCAATTGAAATGGTCTGGGTCCTCTTTAGAGCACAAATAATTTTACCATATTCCTGGCTTCTGTGTCCCTCGTCAACAGAAAAAAGGGTTTCATTTTCTTGAATATCTTTTGTACCATTAAACCGGGGGGAATAACCATGTGGCATTAAGTCTGACTCATACAAATTAAAATGCAGGAAGTGTGAGTAAAAATAAAAATCTAATTTTTTTTATGTAGCCCTGATCAAGTGTTTGTAAATTTATAAAAATGTTTTGAGGACTTGAAGCATGAAAGCCTAAAAATGAATCAAATAAATACACTCCCTTACATTACCATTAATGAACCACCCTCGAATTGGGAACGAACTGCTAGTATGAATATAAACAGCTGCAAAAAGCTGATATAGCGAAAATTTACGCCTTTGTTAACAATCGCATTGGAATCAAACAGTCACAGTCCAACAATTGATTACTTCGGTACGTGTAATGTGTCAAGTCATTTAGAAATAATATTTATACAAACTCACTTTCATGACAATTACAATAGATAAAATATTGCGTTATATAAAGACAAAATGTATGTAATGTACGTGAGCGTAATTTTTATATCATCGTTTATTAATGTCTAAGTAGTTTTGTGTGTATTGGTGTCGAGTAATATAACTGGCTAAATGGCGCGTCATATGTATTGTTCCTTTTTCTGGGTAGTAGTTTAATTAGTTCAATCAACGACCCGCAATGTCCCACTGCTGGGCTCGGGTCTCCTCTCAGGAGAGGGTTAAGACCATGCGTCCCCACGCTGGCCTAATGCGGGTTGGGGACTGGCAAGACAACGTTGTGGCTACATAATCTTACCGTTGGATGTTAAGCCGCCCAAAGGTCTCCAACTAAGCTTCACGACTGTTACCCTATGATAACAACCGGGACCGACTGCTTAACATGACCTCCAAATCACGAAGACGCTCATGGTAACATGCCACCAGCGGGCACCCATCCAGGTACTGACCACGCCGTCGTTGCTTACCCTCGGTGATTGTTTGTAATCACCGAGTGTAACTGGGCTATAAGCGCTTTGAAGTTATTATATAATACTAGGGTACAATATAGGGGAACAAAGTTAGCCGTCTTTTAAACGTACTGTAGGTAAAATTTGAATTACTCCAAAAATTTTCAAGTTGTTGAACTGACACAAACCAACATAACATTTATATATCTACATATCAACGGGTAGCATTATAAAATCCTTTCGAAATAATCTAGAGGCCCCTAATATATAATACATCAAGATGAATAAAATACTGGTATTCATATTTCATTTATATGTACGTACCTACACTTCATAACACTACAAAGAATTGTAAAATAAAATACCACAAAACGATTACGTAGACGCCATTTTTCATGTCTTGAACACGCTGTGAGATAAAAACATATTATACATTAATACATCACCACATTAACCATGTATATAGAGTATAAAAACTCTACTTTAATTTAAATTCTCTGTGCTGCGAATAAATCAGTGACGACTAGTGTTGGCAGCTGTTTCCAAATCCCGGGATTCTAGCTTCGTGTGTACTGGTCGCGGGAAACGTATAAATATTGAAAAAATGGTACACGTTTTGACAGTTGGCATTCAAGTGCTTTGTGATATTTTATAGAGTTCCGTTTGATATAACATTTAAAGTCTACCTGTGCTATAGGTTTACCAAAACGAATGGATATGAAAGATATATACGTACTTATATAGTAAGTAATTAAGTTAAATGAATTAATTAGTTCCGGATAATCGGATAATACAATCCGATTAATATAGCTTAAATTTATTTATCAATTGTCCGATTCGGAAACTTTCGCTATTGATTAGTTAAATCGGGCACTTTATCTGTTTGTTTTGTTTTTTATTTTGTTTTTTAAGCTAGATTTATTTAAAATTTTATATAGGAATTCTAATGTCAGACAAAATAGTGTCATTGTAGCATTGTTTTAGTTGAGTAAATATTTCTACAATTGTTTTTGTGTGATGTTATCAATATAAATTTAATTCTGTACTATTGACTCTATATTAAGCAATAAAATTATAAGTACCACTGTTTATCCGCCTAATGGATATTTGATCCTGTTAAATTCACTCAAGTCCCGTTTTTCACAGTACATCCCTATATCAGTGTTACCATAGAAGCAAGATATAACACAAATCGTCGCATGTGAAACAGTACGTACAAAACACTTTTGTTAAATGACCTGAGTGACAAATAAACAAATATGCTTTACGGGTGACTGCCGACGGATGCTTATTACTTTTTTCGAAGTCTGTACCCGAGTTTTTATTGTTTAAATTCAATTTACGTTTTGGCGTGTTTTGTTTGTTTTAATTTATTGTGGGGTACATTAGGTTACCAAAACGGTCAGGCCGACTCTTCTAGTGTCAATTCATGTTGTTTTAATTTATTTACAAAGGGTTTTCAATCTTACTTCTGGAATACTAAGGACCCGTTTTAGTATTGAATCATATTTCTATAAATATTTAGTTATTTGTAGCGTCATTCTTCTACCCTTCCGCTTATTATATGGCGTTATGGATTCCTACGGTATTATTATATCCATACTATATTTAAAATTCGAAATTAATTCTTGACTGTCTGTCCATTACGCTTTATAGCCAAACAGCTGCATCAATGATGAAATTTGGAAAGGCTTGGCTTTGATATTGAGGAAGGTCATAGGTTGGTCTTATAGTAAGTAAAAATACTAATTATAATAATTATATTAGTAGTAGCGTTTACAATAGTAATTTTTATATGTATACGTGTACTTAATATTAGAAGTATAAGTACTTCTAATAACAATGAGATTCGTTTCTTTCGAATTGCTTCGTTGGTCTAGTGGTAAGCGTAAGCGACTGTAGATCAAGAGGTCTCGGGTTCGATTCCCGGGTCGGACTGCTGTTGAGTTTTTCTTGCAAGAAATTCTCAATAGCAGCCTGGAGTGTGGAATATGACGGTGTTTCCTGCCCGTGCCTCGGAGAGTACGCCTCGGAGAGTACGTTAAGCTGTCAGTCCCAGTTGTCAACCTTCGAATTCAGTTCAACCTCAGGATCATTGGAGGTCCGATGCCAGTCGCTCCGTGTTAAAACTGATATTCAGGTAAAGCCGGTGGAACTAGTAGCCGACGCCAAATCACGGGACTAATAAAGGCTAGGAAGTTGATGATTCATTTATTTCAAACCAAATATAAGTGCGTATTTGAAGCATGTATTCGATTAAAAATAAAAATAATTTAAAATTAAAACAAATAAAATCAACATTAAAAACATCCAGTCAGAATCCAGAAAAAAATCAAAGTTCAAAAGAAATAAAAAAAAAATGAAACCCATTCAAAATCAAAAATTAAATCCTATTAAAATCGAAATTCAAACAGGAATCATAGTCAAAATTGAAATCAAAATTTTATAAATTCGAGTATTATAAGTATTCATAAGCCTTTACCTTTTAAATTTGCCAAATAATACAGTAAAAAGACAATTATCTCAATTATTACATCCCATTAATAGGCTTTATTTTAAATTGCTAAACCCGTCAATGCCATTCTAAGGGCCTACATTTCTAATTTGAAAGGTTTTCGTTAAAATCGTACCCTTATTCGTAAAAATCATGAATTAATTTTACTGAACCTACAAGGGACCATTTTTAAGGGCTGTTTTTACATAATTATGCGGAACCCGAACCCACGTGATTACTGGCACTCAGGTTGTAATGATTAGAGGTCTGGTGTAGTGTTACCATATTTTAGAATCTACTAAATCCTTTATTACTTTTGCGAATATAATCTTCTTTAGAAAGCTAAAATAATAAGGTACAAAAAGAACTCAATTCATATTTCGAACACGGGTTCTGTTATTCATAAATGGAACATAGACCAACTGGTGGTCTCTGGAGCCGGAATTTGCTTGAATGAAGACCGCGATTTAAAAAAGTGGTTTTTAGTAGATGGATGCACACTGCCGCCACCACGTCTTGACGTGGTACCGCGCTCTTTTGAGATAACTTTGTTCAGCAGTAAACGGCGATAAGTTAATTAGATTTGATAAAAAAAACTATAAAAAAGGGAATATTTCTCAAGTCTAGCCTACTCGTTGTGGTTTACTGAGTATGAAATCCTCGTCAATGGTTTTTAATAGTGCTCGGTAGTCCTAAATATAATATACCTTTCATTAGATAAGAGGTTTGAGCATACTGTACCAAGCTGGCTTGAAGGTTTAGTTTAGTTTTCCCAGTCTGTCTCCACGCTTAATTGCCACATAATTGGGCCATTGTTCGTGGCAATCATGGTAGGGTAAAGATAATTAATTAGCATCTAAAATACATAGTTTACGTGTTATGAAAAAAGTTTAATTCAAATCTAAATAAGTCTGACGTATTTAAATAAAAGATTTAAGGATTTAATTTGTTTTAATAATAAACTTTTCTTTTATTCATATTATGCATGAACGCATTCTCATACGTTCGTAAATCAATTATACAACTCATTTCCTAAGCTTCAGCGTGAATGCCTTATGCACGTATGCATACAGTTATTTGAATAACTGCACGGAATTCATAACGCATGACATACAATATGAACAAAACAATGTACAAATAATGTTGGAATGACGTATTTACAAAGTAGGAAATATCTAGACTTATCCGGACAAATGAGATTTGCTTTGTCACTCTACAGGAAGAGGACGTTAAAAATTTTAATTCTAAAAAGGTAAAGGGTTATTAAGTCGTGTTTACGAGAAAAGGTACTTTTATAATCCGATGGAGGCTTTCGCAAGAATAAGACACTTAAGCGGTAATTTTATCATAAACTTTGAAAAGTCTTGACAAGTACATTGTTGTAATTATAATGAAGCTTTTCAAAGTTATTTTTTCTCCCTTTACCCGACTGTATCAGATGGATGGTAATGTTTTTCGAGCGTATGTATGCATATACATACCCTATGTATGACCTCTTCTTTGACACGGCCTACAGCTCGAATCGCCTGACCATTTTTGACATTTGAGGTGTTGCTGAATTCATCATAATCGTGAAGCTATATAAATTTTCAAGATGGCGCCCGCAAAGCTAAAAAAAAGGTCGGGATTTCTGCTTTTCTATGAGGCGAGTGTCGCTGTGTTGCGCATAGTGACATCGCACCGAAAGGATCTCCTCCTCGCGCCGCTGTCCTCCCGTCCCCCGCTGCTGCTCGGGGCTCGTGCTCCGACACACACCTCACCGATATGGGTATCAAATAAAAAATCGTGAAAAGACCATTTCAATAATGTTTGCGTCCATACGTGTTTATAATATTTTAGTATTTTAACACAAAATGTCAATTAGAAAACTTAAACCCAAATAGCACTTAGATCGGCCGAAATTCCACCAAAATTGTTTGTAAGAGTTGCAAAGACTACCAACATCTAAACACAGAAAATTTGTATTTGGAAAGCTTGTCGGTTCATTAAACAGAACAATTTGAAAAAAAATACTTATTAAAATCAAAACCCCGACTACATAAAAGTTATGGACTCAAAGAGAAATACGAGTATTATAATATTCATTATACATATCTATGTATATTGAAATTAGGCAAAGTAAATACTTCATGGTGTTGCAGCTGGGGAAAATAGTACTTTGTTACCTATGGAATACCTTGACAATAGAGTACATCTGGCGTTCGTTTGCGTCGATCTATGACTTTTATCTGTAGCTTCAATTTCACGTTCATAAATGTCACTTGGTGTCTTAAATGAATAAATGATTTTGGATTTGAAAAATTTGAATTATGAACAAAGACAGATCTGGCAAAATTACGTTTTACACCGCATGCGGTATCTTAAAGTATTCAGTTTGAGTAATTCAAATATATATACAGATATGTATATTGTAATATCTATTGTTGATTTCTTCAGCTCGTTACTTCTAAGCAGATAGGATTTTGTTTTTATTACATATTTTTAAGCATCTACTTTTTATGTGCATGCAGACACATACACAATCCTCCATATCCAAATCTCCATACACAACAAAACTAGTATACATTTGTATGTTTTCAATATAAATAAAATAAATAAATATTTTCGGACATTTATCACACAATACCATCTAGTCTCAAACTAAGCAAAGCTTGTACCATAGTTACTAGACCATTGATATAAATACATATATACTTTTTTTGTAAATACATACATATTATGCATAGAATACACCCGAACTCCGAAACAAGTATTCCTAGTCCTGCTTGGGAAACGAACCCGAGACCTCATGATCAGCAGTCGCTCGACCAACGTGGCAGCCAAATGTCACTAGTTATCAAAACTTACATT
This sequence comes from Hyphantria cunea, assembly GCA_003709505.1. Taxonomy (NCBI): domain Eukaryota; kingdom Metazoa; phylum Arthropoda; class Insecta; order Lepidoptera; family Erebidae; genus Hyphantria; species Hyphantria cunea. The sequence goes on from PKRV01002605.1 coordinate 4,362,618, forward strand.
TTTAAATTAGAACAGATAATACAAATTCAAGAATTTCAAAATTTAATTTGTAGAGCTGAACTCGATGTATAGATGGCAGCAGTTGTTGCCTAATTAAATAATTTAGTACATAATACAAAAGTTGTCACTGTCAAGCTTGTTGTTTTGTTTGATAGTGTTCAGCCAGCCTAAAGAATTACTCACAGGATATGAAAATAATGAGGTAATTTTGTGGGCGATTGCGCTAGTATTGCTCATTTAACCCAGACTAATGTTTTGGGTGATTTTCCCTGGTCATTTAAGAATATATTTTCTGTATACTTGTTGTGTTTTCACTTGATCATGCGTGTTATAAGAAAAAGATTGTGAAACTTGCAAGTTTTGTTTGATATGAACATACCTATCTATTTTTAATTATTATCCATAAGATACTTGACAACACTTGACAACTGACAGACACGAAAAAATAATTAACAAAAAATTAAATTTCATTCATAGCGTTATTGAAAATACTGTATAAGCTGTGAAAAACAGACACCTTAATTATATTTATTTACATAGATTAACAGATTCTAACGTGTTGCTTAAGCAATGGATTTTATGTACTGTTTTTCAACAATGCACAAAAGAAAATATTTTCAACTGACACACATCGCTCATTAATAAAGCTATTTACGATTATTTTATAGTTTATTTTTCTCTCTTCTAGTTCGGCCTTATACAGCAGCCTCTGTAGCTCTGCCTAATATCTCAAAGAGCTTATGCGCCGTAAAACACACTAATCTTCAACCTTAATCCGTGTACACACTTACGTACAAATGCACGGTGCGGAGAAATTTTCTTCTCTCGTGTGTTGAGAATGTTTTATACATTCTGTGTTTGTGTTGTTTGGAGATAGTATAACGAATATATGTTTACTTAATGTAGGTTAAGTATTTTTCTTCGTTTTCTCCACAAAACTTACTGAAATAACTTAGAACTAAAAGTCTTTTATTGTCATCGTTCTCTTTATCTGCGATAGAGTAATAAACTTGCTTGTTCTTTTACCTTCTTTAATACCATGCTTGAGTCAAGATCAGTCTGCGAAGACCTGAACTGTCCATCAGTTTAAGTGATCTCTTAATCAGTTTAGGGTCACTAGCTAAGTTTTGGGTTTCATGATATTAGTTTTTATGAATTAGACTGAAGTTCATTAATTTTACGTGTATTTTAGGACTGTTTATCACGGCACTTTTATCCCGTATGTACCCCTCTCTAGTCAAGTTAAAATTTTACAAACGTAACAGTTTTTAGAAAATTAACAAATGTATGGAGAGCGTCATGACACGCAAGTGACGCGGTCAAAATAAAATATTAGTCACTAAAACAAGAGAATAGGGGCGTTAGCTATTATAAAAAGAAATGCAACATGTATCAATTGCATCTTAGCTAAAGGGCTGGATGTTTTGTTAGTAAAATGTAATAAGCTAACTCTATTTACCTCGCCACGTTTTGTTACGGCACATGATTGCATTGGTGAGAAATGATCGCAAACGTTCGTCGTCGTATAAGTTAAGCAACGGTAATAGTTTATAATAATAGATAGACGATCACTGGACGTCTTGTTAGCGGACGGACCGATCAAGTAAAAGACCATCGTCCCTTAATTTCTACACGGTTTTATGAGAGGCGCTGGCCAAAACTGGTGGACGCATATCGTCCACTCCAGGTAATGCCTAATGCTAATTAATTAGCAACTGTGTTTAAGCACGCGCAAATGCTTAAAAACCAGAACGTTCTATATAATATTACACCACTACTAATAAAGTTCGTAATTATACGCTTGTGTACATAGCTTTATACTTTAGTTTTAAAGTAGCAAAGGCGGTTTTTAATTAAAAAGAAAAAGATTAAGCTCCAAAGCCAACTGAAAAGTTCAGAAATGCAAGTCCGCTTTGCAGTATTTATTTATATAAGCTGTACTCATATCAAAATGCATCAGTCTTAGAACTTATTTTGTTTTCCTTTTGTATATTGGATGTATTTCCTTTGTATATTGCTCTCTGATTCTAAAATTTAACTCCTATGAAAGTGTAAACTTTATTTTCAGTGTGTTATGGTTGGTTTTCCATTTATAAAATAATAATGATCAGTAAAGATTTTTTATCATTTCTTGTCATACACTTATAAACCTACCACTGTTTACAGTCCAAACCATCATATCTGTGTCTGTTTATAATATGAAAATAACCGCTTTTTATTAAATGCATACTACAGATACATACATGTATCTATACATCATCTCATCTTCGTAACCTAGATTATTCCCAAGACTTTTTGGGGTCAGCTACTAGTTCAACTGGAATATCTATGTATAAATGGTAAACATATCAAAATAATATGTTTTACAATTTTCGACTGTCTGTCTGTCCATTTGTTCTTCTCGAGAACGGCTGGATGGATTTTAATGGGACTTTCACTGGCAGATAGCTGATTGTATAAGGAGACTTTTTTGAGACTACCTTTGCCGCGCCTTTGCCCGAGGTTGCGACACGACAAAGAGCGCGGGTAACGCCGCTGTTCTCAGCTAGTTAATACTTTAACCAGCTTTTACCGATCCGCCTGGCTCGCATCTACCTGTTCTCGCTTTAAAGAATAGCCTATATTCTTCCTCATGAATCATAATATCTCCATGCCTTTCATTAAAATCAGTGCAGTGGTTTAGCCGTGGAGGTGAGAAATTAGATAAAGGTACTTTTGAATTTATAATATTACTGATGAATTTATACTTTTAATATGTAGTCTTCAGAGCAAAGCTATGCGAGCAATGTACAACTTTCCACCACACATGTCCAATAGGTACATAAACCTAGACTTCAAGCTGCGAACGGTTAAACAAGAAATTGATAAATACAGCAATAAATACCAGGAAAGACTGAACCAACATGGAAACACACTGGCTGCTGAGTTAAGGGGAGAGGGCAGTTTAAAATTTTCTCGCCTCAAGAGAAACAGTATACCTGATCTCGCGATAAGATTCGCTGATAGTTGATGAGAGTAGCATCACTGGATGTATAGCTCAGTAGCGACATATTTTACGAGGGAAAGCTGACAAACTGTTAGATTATTGTTTGAAACGAACAGATTGCTAAGAAGAAGGATACAAACAAAAAATATGTAGTCTACCTACATGTTAAAAATATGAAAAAGTAAACTTGTGAAATATTATTATAAAAGATAAAAAGTTAGGTAGATCAGTGCGTTGGTCTTGGAATGTAATGACGGCGGGGTGTGGTCGGATGTTAGTTTTCAACTATAGATTTAAGTTGCTCGAGCTGCAGTTACGCCTATTTATTTTCATCCCTACATTACGGATACGGGTACAGTTTTTTTTTATGTTATAGGGGGCAAACGAGCAGACGTATCGCCTGATGGTAAACGATTACAACCGCCCATGGACACCCGCAACACCAGGGGCGTCACAAGTGCGTTGCCGCCCTTGGGGGATGGGAAGGGTTGGATTATGGGCCTCCGGTATCTTCACTCACTCAGTGAAACACAGCGCAGGCGCACACAAAGTAGTAAATACTGTTAGAATTCGTAATTATTTTTTTATTTTACCACAGTCCGATCATTAAGCTTGTTTTTGAACTTCTGTATTTAATCCTAGTCTAAATTTTCAGTTTTATTATCACTGTAAAGGAATATAAAATCCTTTGATATCTTTTGAAAGTAAACATTTTGTTCGCAACTGGTGTGTAAATACGTTAAGCGTTTTGAATCACTGAAAATAATCACTGGTACACTTGATTCTCTAAACCTTATTTATCTCAGAAGACTTTAGTGCGACAATAAAGGTTTCAAATACTAAGTGCTTATCACAAATGACCCCACTTTGTTTGACATATATCAGATAAAATCCCTTATTTCATTCACATTAATCCCGATTTTGGACCTCAATAGAAAGGAACGTATGTCCCTTATAAAGATAATCTTAATTACACCTAAGGGCCAATAAAATAAGACCCCTATTTGATTACGAAGGATTCGTAAACATGAGACAGTGTAATGAAATGGGAGATCATGATGTGCTGGATATGTTGTAGAGTTGTAACAGATGTTATGAGAGCGATATTATTTTCTGTTAATAAACGTAATAATAGTGATTGAGCGTTATATTGATATCTAATATTGATATTGCTCATTGAGAATACGGAGAATCGTGACGAATAATAAGAATATTACTTAATTAAATGGGAAATTACATTTCATGTTTTCTCTACATTTTTCTTTAAGTAAACAAGTATACATTTAACCTGGTGGTAACCAGCTACCGTCACTGATGGATATCGATAACCTAGATTCACAAGAGCGTTCTTCTCGTTTGAGGCAACCCAGAAGTAGAGCGGGATTTTTGTTCTCCAATAACCATAGTCGAGATAAGATAGATCGATGATAAGCATCAACATAACATATTCTTGATATTAAACTCACTTGTACCTAATTGTAAACCTCAATAATGTAATGTTTTACACAAAAAGTCACGCGAATTGTACGCTTTTTATGAATATTGTAGGATATGTCCATCTGAGGATAAGGATGTAAACTTTAGCTTATATTCTACTATTGTTCCGGATGGCGTAAGAAAGCTGTTCCTGGATACCTCCCGTCTCAGGCGCAGAGTGGCACATCGTGTGGTTTTATTCGGTGCGATTCCGATACAACACCCCGCTGCAAACCCCGGTGGGGTGAAGACCCGAGGGGGTTTCCACACGTAAAAAAAAAATCTACTATTGCACGCTGCCCAAACGTGTTGACGTCTAGACTACATTCTATAGTAGACCAAGATCTTCTTCTTAAAGAGAGGTATATGTTCATCATTAGACAAATTAAAGCTGCATACAACTAACTCTCCTTTAACATAAAAAGAGGAAAAGATTATATTCAGAAATGAAAAAGAGAGGGACAGAAATACCAACAACAAATACCTATAATATTGGAAAATTAAAATTCAAAGTCGTGAATCAAGCATGCAAATTTGTGAATTTAAATACAAGATTGGCATGTTCTCTTTATGTTATTCATCAACATTTGTGTCCACATTTTTCTTTGACTAATTGGATATCATTAAGTATCAAAGACGTATTTTTTTTTTACATTTGTGAAACCAATGTTGGCGTACATGGTGGTACTGATGTTATTGTGACGTCACTACTTTAAACTTTATTTACAATTGTTTCATTTATACTCTCGATTGTACACTTTAATTTATATTTTAAACACTTCGTGGAGCTGTTTAGAATACATGCTTTCACTAAACTCACTTGCAATTTTTCCACTTTTTTATCTTTTCAAATCCTGACCGGTTTCGTATCGGTCCATTGCAGATATATTCTAATAGTGAAATAAGTTCAAGTTATGTTAATTCTAGAATGCTTCCATAAAATAACCTATCTTGTATTTTCTTATTTTAGTGAAGTTCTTTACTAAATTATATTTTCGTGACTATTTAGTTTTAGTCTATTTTTGTGATTATTAATTCAGATAGTTTTTGATTCACAGAATTGGCACCAGTTTCTTCTCATTATGTGTCTATGTGGAAATTCATGAAATTGATACTATTGAATTACTTAGTTTATTTAATCACATTATAAATGCGAAAGTAATTGTATGTCTTTTTGAAGAGCCTTTATGAACAAAATGCTGAACCGATTTTGTTAAAATTTATGGTAGTGATACTTTGACTTCAGAAACAGTTTATAGGCCAGCTTAACAGCTATAGTCGATACCACACAGGCTGGGTCTCTAGCAAAAGTTAGTAGTATTTGAGTGAAAAGAAGGTGACCCCTGTTTCCCTTATTCGTCCGTAACGATATCATATTTTTTTGCAGAAAATCTGACAGTCTCGCTACTCATGTGCGCTCTGGTCTCGGGTTCGATTCCCGAGTCCGACCAAAGGTTTGTATAATATGCAAAAATTGTTTCAGAGTTAGGGTATTTTCCAAGATATAAGATATAGTTCCAAAAAAGTATTCTACCAGCAATTTTCTTAGTAAAAGCTAGTGCTTAATTTGAGGATAGATGGCGTTCTATGTCGATGTCTTAAACACCCGTGTTCAGCAATACTTTTTTTTTCAAGGAACGAATGAATGATGTTACCGGATTGTTCACGAACACTGTTACATGGACAGAATATAAAACAATATTGCAAAAGGCTTACTCCTTGAAACAAAGAAATAGCAAATTGATATTCTATACCGATACTAGCATTTCCTTCAAACTTTTCAAGACCTTTAAGCGAAGCGTGAAAAAGAATCTTTGAAGAATGCTAAAGTACGCATCTGAATTTTACCGTCGGTGGAGGATCCTATTACAGGACATAGTTAAAAACTTCTCATCTATAGTGCGTATGTATCTTTAAACCTGTCTTGCAAACACACAGCTTTGCAACACCCAAAGGTTTGACTGGAAGAAAATGGCTGTTGCATGAAGTTTGTGTTCATAAATAAATATATGGATTGGTCAAACCGGTTTCCTGTAAAGTCGTAGTACCACTCATCATCATCATTCCACTCAAAATTTACACCTTAAGTTCCTCCACAACAATCAGTACTGTACTACCTGCATCTAGAGGCTTCCTGCGACATTCACCAGGTTGTCAGACCTCCTTGTAGCGGGTATACCAACGTTGCGAGGTAACATTGCTGAAGATATAAAACCCTCGACTTCAAAACAAAATCTATCCAAAAAAAAATTCTACTTCTTGAACTTCTGTTACGCTCTACGATGTCTCATTTTTAGTGTGATTTATTATTCATTGTTAAGATTAATATATAACTTTGTATAGGTTTTTGTAACAATTTCACATTTCACTTACTGTTGTCGTTTTCCAGCTAGGCATTGTTTGTACTGCATATATAAAAATCACAATGCCTAATTAAATATTGTACCAAGAATTGAAACAATTGATTGTGTTACACATGAGGCTCCGTGAATTCAACACAGGCCAGCCTGTAGGAATGTTACTGCTATACTTACTAGCTATTGCTTGCGGCTCCGCATGCGCATATGTCGGTTATCGCGGCAAATAGTAGTATATGTGTTATTCTAATGTACAAGCTATACTACTGTAAAGTTTCATCCAAATCCATTGGGTAGTTTATACGTGAAAGAGTAACAAACATCTATCCATACTTACAAACTTTCGCGTTTATTATCTTAGTAGGATACACATATGTACATAAAAAAATAAGTTCTTTTCATTCAATTCACTAATTTATGTTGAGTATTGAGTAGCTAATGTCCAAGGTCCCTAAACTCAAACAAAATTATGACAGATCCAATTTTCCAATACTTACACATTAATAATGAAAGTTTTAATTCAAACTCAATTCAAAAGGGTTATTTTCCATAAAATAGGCTATTAGCTATATAAAACACCATTGATCTTAAGGTCTGAAGTATGCGTAAAACCATAAAACTAAATTAAATGTTTATAAAGGATTGGAAGAAGCGATCCGCTAGACCACACTGTCATAGTTCAAAGATCAAAGTAGACAACTGTGACGAATTTTCGCGCCCTACCATCAAATTGGATTAACTGAAACCTCTGACGTCATAAAGATGGCGGCAGAAGTTTAAATTGGCACGAAATTGAGTTCCTTTACACGATATCGCTACTTTAACACTTTGACTTCTAGAAACAAGTTTTCGTTTACGACTCTGCTTGTAAACTTCCAAATTCTTGTACATTACAAGTATAATTTATATGATTTTCTCTAAAACGTTAAAATATATGTGAAATTAACTTTAAATACAATCGTTTGTCATAATTTTGCGCCATTCATGAGGCATAGTATGTCTTAAACTTTAGCTTTCTTGGTTCGAAAGTAAAATCGAAGAAATAATTTATTAAACCGATGTAAGGTTTAAAACATCAAACTTCTTAGAATGGAAGTCCAGTAGTGGACTGCCAACAGCTTTTACTGTTGAAATGAGTTTGCATGCCATCTTTGTATGAATTTACAAATAAAAGGAAGTATGTATGTATTCAATTACCCTCATAGTAGTCTCGTACTCATAGCCCAGTTGCACTCGATGATTAGAAACAATCTCCGAGTGTAAGCGACGACGACGCGGTCAGTACCTAGATGGGTGACCGCTGGTGGCATGTATCATAAGCGTATCCGTGATTTCTGAGGGGACGTTAAGCAGTCGGTCCCGGTTGTGAAGCTTAGTTAGAGACCTTCGGGCAGCTTAAAAACATCCAACGGCAAGATACGTCCTTCTTCTTTTTTCTTGCCAGTCCCCAACTCGCACTTGACCAGCGTGGGGACGTATGGCCTTAACCCTCTCCTGAGAGGAGACCTGAGCCCGGCAATGGGACATTATGGGTTATTGATGATGAAGTATTCAATTGGATAATCTAGATATTCGTGTACAAGCTCGTAAGCATTGTATGTCAGATGCCCAAAATAATAATATATTTTATATTAAATCTCGTATCCCGGTAACGCCAGGTATGTTCATATTATCACATCGTTCCCATAAAGCTTTATAAACTCCTAAAGTCCGCTTAATTCATTGAATATCAATCGACACTGTTTTCGCAGGTCTTAACTTTTAAATTATTTTTAATGCTTTTAATAGTCTCTCTCCCAATGAAGTTTTTAAAGATCTGTCTATAGGTTTATGATAAATACATACCTAGTATACAGGAACATTTTAATGGCGGAACTTTTAGGAACTTTTTCAATTTATTTTCAGCGCTTTAATTTAAGTTTCTAAGCACCGAAGGGATTAGAAAATGATTAGTAGGGTTTTTAATATAGTTGTCATCATTATCGTTATTAGCACCCTTTAAGTCCAGTACTGAATAGAGGCCGATCTTTAGAAAGGTGGTATTGGCCTCTGAACAGAGGCCAATCTTAGTAAGGAGGTATTGGCCTACTATAGCACTACTACAGTTTATGGTGGTTTTTCGTATTAATATTCAAACATCTAAATACCATGCCATCTAGTTCCAAGCTACTAGCAATACTGTGCATAGAAAATACCCAAACTCGGTAAAAAATATTTGCAGATCATGCCAACATTTGATTTGACTCACTAATCGAACCCGAGACCTCAAGCACAGCAGTCATTTACGCTACCTCTTCGCCACCGAGGCAGTGGGCTATGATGAGATTGGATTCAGGATTTGTTGGTTGTGTCTTTTGATATTCAAATGACAATAGTTTTTAAGGCCTATTGAATTTCAACACGAGTATTTATTTTTATATTATATTCTAAGAAACTATAGTCTAGCGTCATATTTTTTTCATGACATTAATCTTAGAGTTTGACTGTAACGCTTCGAGACGTCGCAAGTTTGATTCTAGGTCAGTGTAAAATATTTACGTACACGTATAAAATGTTCTAAATATTTTACATCGTGTGCAATATATGAGGGGTATGTGCGACAATTTCTTAAACTATTTGAAAAACAAATGTATATATAATCCCCATGGTAGAGAGGCAAATGACACGAGATTTTTTATGGATTACTGCCTCCCATGGATTGTTACACCAGAGGCGTCAAACCGGTTTTCTGTCAGGCCGTGGTATCACTCCGGTCGAGCCGGCCCATTCGTGCCGAAGTGTGACTCTCTCACGGGTTAAACGCGGCTCCCCACGGGTTAAGCGAGTGTCTCCCACCGGTTAAACGAGGTGACTGAAGTGCTTTACAAAAATATTGTAGAACGAAACAATCAAACGAACTCTTAGTCTTTTAACAACTAAATGTCAGAAGAATTGAAAAAGCTCACAGCGACACTTGGACTGAAGCTTAAAGCACAGAACAATCTTAGTTTATAAACTCGATATACCCAGTACGATTCATTCAGTATGTAACAGAGCCTTAAAGAAACTCCTTAGTACATTCTTCGGACAATGTTTTTAAGTAGGGCGCCCATGCGACACGATATTTTTAGAGATACTATATAGGAAAAGCAACTTTTCTTGTTTCCTTAATGTTATTTTTAACCGAATTCATAGGAGGAGGAGGTATTAAACTCAGCACACTCAGCGCGGGAAACAAGAATAGTAACCAATAGTTGGACACTTCTTTTTACAAGCTTGCAACCATTGATTATGTGTTAATACTAATTATTATTAGTGTATCGTATCATTTTCTCTACATCATCTAGAGCCCGAACTTATGTTCCCGGCTTAATGCTTCAAAGCTTAACGATTTTCTTTCGTGTCTGTGGGATTAAACAACTGATCCCCCTTCATTTAACCCGCCGTTGGTGACGCCAATTTGACTTGCAGCATTGGTGACACCAGTCTTTTAGACTTTTAAGACTTTTACTGGAGATCGTTTTTTGTTTTTGCGAAAGACGGTCCCCATTTCATGTCATCCACTTTTTTATATTTTTTATCATTAATTCCATCACGACGAAGACTCGAAGACTTCGAATTGAAGACTTTTAATACTTGACATTGGCAGAAATAGCTGATCCGGCTGTTTGCCATATCATCAAAAGAAGAAGAAGACTTTTACAAAAATATCTGAAAGATTTAAGTGACTAACAGTTAATTTAGTTTTAATTTTACATAGGTTCAGGTTATTCGAAGTGTCTGTAATTATCATCTTTGGTAATTCAGAAAAGTACCTATTGGAGGGTCCTTTTCACCTGCAATAGACCGCTTCTATCGTAGTCGTCTTAAAATATAACATTATTGGCGTTTAGTGCAAATGATTGGAGAATGATTCTTTACACATTTACACTGAAGATTCCTAGTCACTCAAATCCTCTTTGCCATCTAAATTGCGTCCTGATACTATATTTTCATGAGCTATATCGCTTTCAGTTTTAATATTTGATGAAATTTGTGACAGAACTTCAACAAAAGGTATGGTTTCAGGAAACCCTTCGAAATGACCTTGTTCAATTTCGCAAGACCTTCTGAAACAATGGTCTCACGTTGGTCTCAATTGAGGGCAAAACTCTGGAACGTAAGTCCATTGTGCTGTTGCGGGAAAAACCATGTGTGGAGGACGTAAAATGAAGCAGCTAATTAAAAACGCAACACGCATCGACGGCAGATCAAAAAGTTATTCGATTTTTACGTATCACCCGGTCTCATAGATATACACGTCATCAACAGCGGTTTAATAACAATTGATTTATGAAATGTGTGTTATATTTTATTTCTTAAATGTAAAACTTCAAATGCACTGATAAAAAATATTTTAACTGAAGTAACTGTCTAAAGTGCGTGATAATACACTCATACTTCAGTGTTATTTTTACTAAACAATTTTGTGTTTTTAGCTTTTCATAGACGTTTTAAGTTGACTTTGCCTCTTCTGTCTCAATTTTTTCACTTCGACTATAACATATATAGGTTAAAACTATACCAAATAATGAGATACAATACAAAAACATTTGTTTCATTTACTTACAACACTGGTAGCATTTTGTTTATTATTTACCACATATATTGTTATTACATAAATGTCCTCTTAAGTATAAAGGAACCGACACTCTACTGTTGACGAAATGTAGGAACAGTTTCGTTTACACTGTTACGAGCTTACTGCACTCTTTAGTACTAAGTGTTACTCACTGCAATTTGCAATGTAAAGTGCAGTATGTATGTGTTAGCGAGAGTGGCTAGTGCTTTTTTTGGGGTTAGTACTTTGAATAAGAAATTAGTTGTGATTGCGATTGCAAACGGTACAGCGAGTGCATATCATGAATATTTAAACACTAGAGAATCGTGTTTCCTGCGATTTCGGAACCGTCCTGTGATTTACAGAGTTTTGATAATATTATTCATGCAAGGTAATAGAGTCACGCATACTGTAAAGAACGGGTCGGCTCGACCTGGGGTATCACCTTACAATAGACCAACTTAAAATGATAGCATTTGCGCTGCTGTATTTCGTTGTCCATGATTGATGATGATGATGAGTACTCTCGGATTCTGTTCATATTTTTTATCAGGCATTACACATCCTGTGTCGCGGGAGGACTTTACAAACATACATTAAACGGACACAAAGAACACCTAGATTCAGAATATCCATTTGTGAATCACACAAAGTGTTGTCCCATGTAGGATTTGAACCCACAACACTTGGCGCAGTAGAGAGCGGCGTGGCGACTTTAAGCCATTAGGCCAACTGTGCAGTCAATTGTTCACCATTTTTAAGACTGTATTTTCTTAGTAATGTTTGAGGTTATGTTTCTGTCGGAGTTTTTTTTATGCTATAGGAGGCAAACGAACAGACGTATCACCTGATGGTAAGCGATTATCGCCGCCTATGGACACCCGCAACACCAGAGGCATCACAAGTGCGTTGCTGGCCTTTTAAGAAGAAGTACGCTCTTTAATAAAACAGGCGCTCTTTGTTTGGTTAAAAATGTGTTACACGCTTTATAGTAACTTCAACTGTCTGTTTGAAACCAACTCCTTTAAACTAGATTTTGATAGATTTCATTTAATCTACAACAATATTTAATTACAATTATTTCTTTTTTTTTTTATATTTAAGCTGCCAAAATGACTCTGCCCTGCCTGATGGAAAGCATGAGCAGAATCCAAGAGTGGTGGTCACCATCCTCAATGCGAAAAAGNATTTAAGCTGCCAAAATGACTCTGCCCTGCCTGATGGAAAGCATGAGCAGAATCCAAGAGTGGTGGTCACCATCCTCAATGCGAAAAAGAACAATGCAGCATGGTGACCCACACTATGGCGGCCTGGGGGGAAGGGGGATGGTGGGGGGGATAGGGGGCGTTGGATTGGGGTATGGGCCTCCGGTAGCCTCACTCACTCGATGAAACACAGCGTAAGCGCTGTTTCACACCGGTTTTCTGTGAGGCCGTGGTATCACTCCGGTCGAGCCGGCCCATTCATGCTGAAGCGTGGCTCTCCCACGGACAAAATATCGTAATATAATCATATATTTTAGTAATAATAAACTTTGTATCTCTCACAGGGGCGGTACAATTTTAGTTACATGAGATCTAGGTACATACTAAACAGTTTCAAAAAATTGTGAAAGCTGAAGTACATACTAGGCTCGAAGTCTGTGTAACGGATATCCAGGCCCTACGGCCGAGCTATATGCGTTGATGCTCATTTCCACTCACAATTTTTACTCATATTTGTACAATTAATCAGGCAGATCTTAACGAATAAATAAAATGCTACTACCTTGCCACCACGCACAACTTAGTTACAAAATTCAAACACGGCACATTGCACAAGAAACTATGCAGCTTTTGTTGTAGCTGAGTTTCAAACAACGTCGACACAACTACTTACATTACAGATTTAAGGCAAAAACTTTCTATTGAGACGTGTACTACAAATTAATTTGTTTTACTCGTGGAGACTTTAGTTAAGGAAGTTTCAATTCTACAAGAATACGAAGAAAAATCAAACATCATAGTTTTCAGAAAAGGTCATTAGAAGTACAAACTAGGCTAAGTCTGTAGTGTGCTAACCAGACTGGTACTAAAAAATCTTTATATATTTTTATATTCATACATATTATCGATAAATTACACCCGGATACAGAACAAATAAATATTTCGGACGGTTGTATTAGACAACGCCGTCTAGTCTCAAACTAAGCAGAACTTGTGTTATGGGTACTAGATAACTGATGTAAATACATATGAACATTTTTTAGTAAATACAAACATAGAAAATACCCAAACTCCGAAATAAATATCTGCATATCGTACAAACATTTGATCCAACCCGGTAATCGGAAATAGGGCATCGAACCCGAGACCTCAAGCACAGCAGTCGCTTACGCTACCACTGTACCACCGAGGCAGTTAATTGTGGTAACGGGACACATCGGGATACATCAATAGGCCTATATATCTGTCTAGGCTGTGTCGTTCAATGTGTACGCACTTTAGACCGGCTTGTACCAAGCCATTGATTTTCTGCCGGCAAAAAATACACTTTGGCCTTCACAAAGAGCGCTTAAGTAGGCTTTGTCTATGTTCTAAGAGTAACATAATAATAATAAAGCTTTATTAAATTCCATTCGCCTACTACAATACATTCTAGTTAATAATTAAGGTAAATAAATTCTTTTTAAATAATTACAATCGAATTATGTTCAAATTTAATTATTTCATTATGTTTATTATTTTGTCGTGGTTTAAATGGACCGTAAAAGCCTCCTCCAAGGACTTCCATCATTCCTTGTGTCTAGCCAAGGATATCCAATTTTCTGCTGCTGCCTTTACCAATTCATCTGTCCATCTAGCGCATGGACGGCCCCTAACCCTACGACCTCTAGGGCCTTGCCATTTCACCACACTACTGGTCCACCTGTCATGTCGTAACGGGCTACGTGTCCCGCCCGCCATGTTATAAGAGTACTTTAAGAGAAAACACACACACACATATGAATTCCACTTTACGTGATGAAAGTACATAAATGTATGTCCTGGCTTACATAAGTGAGTTGGCATGTTCGTATCGCATAGGAACTCGGGTCGTGTCGTTTTATGACCAACCTTGCTTATTCGAACACCTGTACACTGCGGGTCCAAAAAACAAACTCATGTTAACGATTTTTGGGCTAATTTTTATTTATATAAAAGTTTTAACACATTTCGTCTACGCGGTAGTAGAAACTAGACATGAAACTGTAATATGATTGATATGATTTTTATTAAAATCTACAAATCCAACATAGGTTTAAATAGAAATGGCCCGATTTATGTCATAAAATAAAATTCACAAAATGAATAAACTTTATAAAAAATGTTAAATTTTACTAAGACTTTAGAAGTCGAGAGATATTTGGAGTTACATTGTTTTGTACGGTATGCCACCCATTTAAAACATCATCATCTTAAACTACGCACAAAATGTTATGTCAGCAAACATTTTAAAAGTTAACTCAAAGTTTTTAAGCATATGCAATTTTTATTCTTGAATTTTGCGGTACAATTTTCATCTTTGTCGTATCTAACTTTAGCCCGGATTGTACCAATAACTAATTTGTTTACTGCCGCACAATAAAAAGCACTGCAAAACCTCCGGGAATTTCAAATTTCAGTATCAGCCCGATCCCACTTGGTCTTCAGTTCGCCGAACAATTCCAACCTTTCATAGTTTTGTATTCTAAATAGTGGGCTAGTTTTTGTGTCCAACACTATATAGCGAGACATCGTACATATACTGAATACCGTCGTTTTTGCTTGAAACTTCAGCAGTTGGACCACGGCTCGGCAAACTTCGGATAAGTTCGGCCTACTTTAGTTTTTGTTGCGCTTAATGACTATATGCCGAATCTGGAAGAAAAAATCCGTCAAGATTGGCAAGGGTATTGTGAAGTTAGTTGTATTGTGTTGTATGGGTGTAACTTTTATATGGTACAGTGAAGTTAGAACGATAGGAAAGGAGTTTCTTTTGTTGTGTAAGGATTTTCGTTCGATTTGTAAAGCTCGGTATAGTTACTTTCGCCTTTAGTATTTATTGAATGCTATTTAGAGTGTTCGTAGGTGTCAAAGTTTTGAGAAAATTTATTGCAGTTACTAACGGGTGCTTGACAGTTTATTTACTTACGATTTTATTAATATTCCTTAAAGTGCTTGAATAAGAAACTTAAAGGAATTCCATGGCATGACATTTTCTAGCAAGCAATAGTCGAGAGAATACAAAGATTAATAAATCAATTAGGTTATTTATTACTATTTAGTCGGCATGTATTTAAACGATGTCTTAGTTTAGTGCATGTCAAGTTTTAAATCATAAGTTACACGTTTTAAACGATTAACACAAGAATAGCAAAATATAAATTATGGCTTAAGTTGAGTAATTTAGCAAATTTTGGTTATACCGAAGTAAATATTACTTTTTCAAGTTATAAATAAGCGTTTTTCTCTGAGTAACGTTTATTTCGTACTGAACTAAACGCAGTGATAGCTGAAATGTGAAATATTGGAAAATGGACTGTAAGTTAAAAAGTTTAAAGTATATAATTCAACAACAAATTTTAGTGAATTTTAGTTTAGTGATGACAACCACAGAGTTATCACCCATATCACTTATTCACACATTATCACACACATACACGTTTTCTACTATAGAATGTTAGTATTTTCTATTTTAAATACTATTTTACTATCTAAGAAATCTAATACTTACATAATATCATCTTAATTTAATTTAGCATTGCGTTTTTGTATTGCTTTGATAACAACACAATCTCTTAAGGGCTTATAAGTAAGTAAAGACTATACCTATATTGTTCGTGTAATGAAATCGTTTAAAAACAAAGCATTCGGTTCCAATACGGCTTTTTTGCCTTAGTAATCCACATTTTGTTAACTTAATGAACTCTAAAACCCATTGTACCCGATCCTTTTTCATGCCACTGGGATTGAACCGACTACCCAGCTATCTAATATAAGCAGTTACTTATGGCAAATGCTGTACGGGTTTTAGGATAAGAGTATTCGAAAAACACAAATTCAATAAATTCTGTCCTGAACCGCAAAAGATTTTATCCGTTTGTAAACATACGAATAAATATTGTGGGCGGTCACGCAATCAGTAATCATTTCCCCTTCCCCATTTCGTTAGACAGAGGTGATAGATTTTATTTCGTGTACAAGTACCGTAGAACTAAAGAAAAGCTTCTAAAACGTATATTTCTTGAAATTTTATCTTCTTTTCGCCGAGTTTCGAGCTAGGGTCTTCAGTGTTAGGGTACTTTTCTATAAAATTACTAACTTTTGGGCTTTGTGAAACATACTTTTGAAACTAACCGGCAAGTTTTTTACTATATTCAAATACTCTTGTCAATTATTCACAAAGGTTTTGTGGTATTACGTGTTCTGAAACAAATATGTTCTATTTTATTGATATTCTAACGGAAATTATTCTTTTATTTTAGTATTAAAACTTCGATGATATTTCGCTTTTACACCTGATGGTTAAACATAAGACATTTAAAAATGCAATATCGTATTTCATAATGTCATACTCCACTATAGACATAAATATCTAGACCAAGACAACCGAAATAGGGATAAACATTATTTTTATAAGTAAGAGCAAACTTCCTTGGTGGCGATCAACGATTTTATTGTTGTGTCGTTAATTAGAAAGCAACACTAGATTCCTTAAAATTGAATTACTATCACATAACCTTTTTAGTACGACATAAGTTTGGAATCCGAACCTGAAATGGTTTTTGTCTTTTTTTCTGAATTGAAAATTTAATTGGCATAGCAACTCAACTAAATCAGATTAATATTTGCCTAGGTGACGCAGTGGTAGCGTAAACGATATGCGACTGCTGTGGTTGAGATCTCGGGTTCGATTTCCGGGTTAGATCAAAATTTGTGTATGATCGGCAAATAATTGTTCTAGAGTTTGTGTGTTTTCTATAATGTGTGTAAAATGACATGTATTTTCAAAAAAGTATATATGTATATTTATATCACTTGTCTAGTACCCATAACACAATTTTTGCTTAACTTGGGACTAGATGGCATTGTGTGTCAGATGTTCGAAATGTTTATAATTATTTATTTATTAGAATGACCGTGTACGTTCATATATATTGGAATCTATATAAAGCAAGTTATTGTTTGCATCGAAATAAGTGTTTTTAAATTAAGACCATTTATACTTTTACCTTCTGTATTGTCAAAAAATGCGTGTAACGAAACGGTTCTTGGTATTTTTCATATCCTTCTAATCTAACGCACACTAAAATTAATTGGGGGGAATATACACCCGTGTATTTCTAAACCAATCTATAGAATGAGTCAGCAATCTAGGAGTACCCTCATTTAAGAGAGAGGAGCGATTCGAACCATGTAGTTATGATGACAACAGTGAGTGTGCCAGATTATATTTATTAGTTTTACTTTACTAAGACGTTGACATCCAGATTCAGGCGCAAAAAGAATCAAGAGATAAAATATGATTACATACGTTTGCGCTAATAATGGTATATTGCTCAGAAAACTCTTTACGTGTAGGTATCTTCTCCCAACTCCCTGAGTATGAAGAAATGTAGTCATCATCAGTCTTTAATAGTTCACTTCTGGATAAAGATTTACCAATAGAAAGAAGGTTTTGGTCTACTATAGCATCCAGACTGGAAGAGATTGTATACTCCAGTCAGGTTTTCCTTCTCTTGTGTTGAAATTTAGATTTGTCTTGCCATAGTCGCTTCTTGCGACAACCATAGAATGAATTATGATGTAGACACTTAGTATTTTTAAGCTTTCGTCACATGGATAAGCGAAATAGACACCGATGATGACTACGCTTCATATCCCTCATTGACCGACTTGATGTCCACAACCAAACATAATTGTTGTATTTGAAGTGATTTCTGGTTGGTGATGTACTCAGTGATTCGCAACTACGTTTGATCGCAAATTCCACCCTTCAACCCTTCCGCTACCCCATAAACTCTCAATATATATGCATGATCAATCGCGTTCTGGCTTTATCTCTTAAATTCATTTGTTGTACTCTTCCATTCAAGAGCTCCGCAATTTTACAGACAGTGAGCACTCAAAGCTCAAGTCTTCTTTGTCTTTATGGCACAAGCGTATTTCGCGACCATCTTTTTACCTGCCTCAAAGGGAAAGACGAAACTCTAATTGGATCACTTCGTTGTTCGTTTGTTTGTTTTTACGTAAAGCTGCTTTTGACAAAAAAATCAGGGCACTTGTCTACAATATTGCTAATCTTTTACGGTATATCAATCACATTTTGTTGAATACAAATATGAATTTATATATGATTTCGGCGTCATCCCTTAGTCAATTTTGTGCTGTGATACTCATAACGGAAACAGATTTTATCTCAACAATAATAAAGTTTTTAATTGTTAATTCGTCTTTTAACGACCTGTTATAATGTGATAGCATCTTTTGGGGCATACTTGCATACTTTGAGTAATACAGAAGAATGAAAAAATACAATTGTTCGCACCGACCACAAATAAATTTGGGAAAATGGTTAGAAGATGTTAACTTTTCATTTATTCATTTAAAACATATATTTCATTCATAACATTCTTAACTTTAACTTTGAGTTTCGGTAAACGAAGAGAGTCAAGTCAAGTCCAGCCAGGTCTATAAATAACAGAAGCAGCAGTAATATACTACAGTTTCAATGAATTAGTTTCTGGTTCGAACCGAATACACTATCTGCATGAACTCTCAAACTTAAGGATTCAGCTTGACTGGAGAGATTAAGACGAACACAAATAATGTGTGTCCCATGTTTATAGTAATTTTTATTAAAAATGTTAGTGGTTTTCACCTAAGGCGGTAAGAGTGATGAACATTTGAGTGATGAACATTTGAGCAGCTATTCGTACTGTGTGGTAAATATTATGTGCCACAAAACTAGTACACGTTCTTCGTCACAAATATATGTATATATATAGGTATCTTTATTACAAACTTGGCTATAATTTTAAAATTCTTTTGTTAGTGACGTAATTGGATATTGTTTAGATTAACGAGTTGGAACAAAAAATAATGTATCACTGGTTGTATCCTGAGGGATGAAGCAATAAATTGCTTTCGTTTCTGCTGTTGAAAGGTTTTTCACGTTTAATTTTCAGCTCTCTTCGCTACTAAGTGCTGAAGCTCTGTTAGAAAGCGTTTTGATTGCTGAACTACAGATTATATGAAGTTAAAATTGGTTTAGTAATAATGGGCTGAGCCTGTGCTATAAAAGCAGACTATACCGTGGGAGAGCCACGCTTCGGCAGGAATGGGCCGGCTCGACCGGAGTGATACCACGGCCTCACAGAAAACCGGTGTGAAACAGCGCTTACGCTGTGTTTCATCGAGTGAGTGAGGCTACCGGAGGCCCATACCCCAATCCAACGCCCCCTATCCNGCTTACGCTGTGTTTCATCGAGTGAGTGAGGCTACCGGAGGCCCATACCCCAATCCAACGCCCCCCATCCCCCTCACCATCCCCCTTCCCCCCAGGCCGCCATAGTGTGGGTCACCATGCTGCATTGTTCGTTTTCGCATTGAGGATGGTGACCACCACTCTTGGATTCTACTCATGCTTTCCATCAGGCAGGGCAGAGTCATTCTGGCAGCTTAAATATATAAAAAAAAAGACTTCTGCTCTATGCTTGAATATTAGGTATTCTTTTTTGATACATATGATCCGGTTAAGCCGGTCCGTTCGTGCTGAAATCAGCGTAGCTTTACTTTCTTGTATTCCTTATTATATATAAATATAAAAAGTATACCCTCAACAGAACCAATGATCGCACTTGTTGTTTAACTATTCGCCTGGTTTGCACTTGTTGTTTAACTATTTGGCATTCAAATTCAAATTCTCCAATTTTGCATTGTCAAATTCATAACTTATTCATTTGCATATAAAATTTTGCTTCAACAATACGGTTGTGTGAGCATCCTTAACCGAATTTATTAAATCAACCGCCATATTGTAATTTATTTCACAACCGAAAATAGTCATTATAGCATGTTAGCATAAGTTCGAAAATCGTTTACAAGCTTTATACCCAGACATCTCTTGAGCTAGACGCCAGAGAAAAGGGCACTGCCTCCTTTATTTCCATGCAACGTTCATATACAGCATACGGTTTCCTAATGACGTCACCAGGGTGTGATGAGTGCACTTGTCAAGAAGGCTGTGCCGACGTTGCAAGTTTGTTGAATGAAATAAAATTTAATGGTAGACAGAAATCACAACGTTGTTGTATAAATGAATGTAAATCTGCCAATACATTTGTTTTGAGTAAATATTTGTGGTTTTAATAATAGAGTTATTTGAAGGTTGGTCTAGTGGTTAGCGTAAGCGACTGCAGATTAAGAGGTCTCGGGTTTGATTCCCGGGTCGGACTGCTGTTGGGTTTTTTTTACAAGAAATTCTTAATAGCAGCCTGGAGTATGAAATATGGCGGTTTGCCCGCCCGTGCCTCAGAGAGCACGTTAAGCCGTAGGTCCCGGTTGCCATGAACATCTATGGCAATCGTTATTGGAAAATCAGTGCCCTCAAATATTCTGACAACTACAACCTTCGAATTCAGTTCACCCTCAGGGTCACGGAGGTCCGATGCTAGTCGCTCTGTGTAAAAACTGATATTCAGGTAAAACCGGTTGAACTAGTAGCCGACCTCAAATCTTGGGATGAAGGCTAGAAAGATGATGGATTTAAATGGTTTGTGTTTACTCAGTTTTCAAAAATGAATAGTAGTTTAAATATGTTATATCTCTGTTGTGAAATCTAGAGATTTAATTTTTATATAATAAATAATATTATTCTTACGTCTTTATACTACTGCGTTAGGATCAAATAAATATTTTTATCACACACACAAGTGTAATTTATAAAGATGTCGTGAATTGAATTGAATTTGTGTATCTAAATAGACAAATTACATTACCTACTTTTTAATTCATACTATAAGTACTAGTTTACCCACGTATTAATTTGCCATTGATTTTGTAAAATAAAATTCTTCATTTGTACTCCGGTTCTGTTGGTATTTACCCAGCCCTCCTCGATAGATGGATTATTATCTAATATTGAATAATTTCTCAAATTGGACCTGAGATTTTGATTTTTTTTGAACCAAACAAACTCTTCAGCGTCATATATTAGTATAGTTATACTATATTACTCTCAGCCTCTTTCAACTTTACGGCAGTAACTGTCTTACAAGAATGATGAGCCTATAACTATATGATTTTTATGTAGGTAGTATTTAATGACACGATTAATTGGGCTCAAGACTTTAACTCATTATTTTTTATCTGATTTTAATTTTTTTAATTGATCTGACGCTTTCAAAGCAATATGTAGTTAAGTGTCTAAACTCAAGGAAATTTGATATATTTTAAATAAAATTAACAATAAAATGATATTACCGCCACCTTAGTGCACTAAAATTCATTAATATGACGCCGTGGCGAAAGTCAAAAATCTTTGCTGTGTGGGAACCTTTTTTAGGTATATTTGGCGTTAGTCCACTGGCGCCTTTTTGCAACGTAATTCGTTTGTCACGTATAGTGATGTGGTTAGCTTTGTTATCGATAATCCATGTTGTTCACTATTAATATATTAATACGACTAACAAAACTTTGTACCTCTTTTCACGAAAATTATGCGAACGAAGAATAGTTTCTATGGACGAGGAGTGTAGAAACAAAAAATAAATTGAATAGAAAAATAATGAAATGACTGCTTGCCAAAATCCAAACATTGGTCAACTACAATTTTTTTTATTACAAAAACTGATATCGGATTTTAAGTCCAAGTTACCTTTTTTCTTAATTCGTTGTGATAACTATTTTATTGCACTTTGAGCGATGTGATCGTTAATTGTACTGACTTAGCGTTTAGTCATTTACTTGCTTATCTGGTATACAATAAAGAGATTTGTCATTCTTATTATTATTGTGAGCCCAATAAAGGTTAACCAGCAAAGGCACCTTGCAAACTTTAATACTGCGCCGATTTCAATTAAAATTTGCAAACGACAACAAGATGATGTGAAAATTTAGTAAAATTGCCTTAAAACTATTCATACACGAGATTATATTAAAAGCTTCAATGATAGAGTTGCTAAAATTTTACCACGAGCGAGTCCACCTAATGCAGTTATAGTATTTCTTAAAGATATTCTCATTAATTTGTTAGATCCTTTGTAATATCTGCCTTTTTGTTAGGTCCCTTACAAATTTCTTTATAATTATCTCTGTATTTAGAAAAATTAATAAAGAAAGTTTCTCATCTGTGAATAATAGTATTGTGATGAAGATAAATTAATTAAATTTCTTCAAGCAAATTATTTTTTTGCAGGTATGAATTTTGCTCTCTTTGTAGAAAAAGTTGAGATTATTAATATTGTTTTTCAATAACTTAATATGAATCTTTAAAGAAATGTACTAAATAAGTTATTTATTTTATGAAATTTAATAGAAATAAAATTTTTGCCTTTTTTTTAAAATCTTTCATTTTGTCAAACTCTTTTTAAAACCCTTTTTGTAGATATATCTTTAACGTAACAATTTCTGCTTATTTCATGTAAATCCTACGAATTATATTCAGGGACAATCAGATTAGAGACTAATTAAATCATAAATAAAAGGTGAGATTTTGATCGATAAATCCGTATCGATTATATGCATGTCGACACACTAGTAAAGTACTCGCAAGGGTATGTTCTATAGACACACATTTACATACAAATGTCGGGTAGTACTGCAAATGACATAACGTTATAGTCTAGGCGACAGCACTCGTATAATGTGACGTTAAAGTGCGCCTATTACATTGCATGGTTACGACTTTGAAAATCAAAGTTGACACGAGCTTAAAATTCCTAGCATTTACTTAATGTTTATCTGTTTCAATTAAATATGTATACACAATAACATATGTATACATGTTTCGATGCTAAGTTAGATATTTTCATACAATACTGACAACAAGATCATAAATCTGTTATTTTAGACAAAAACAATGTTTGATAGGCATGAAAAATGATATTATATCATTTTAGATGCCTATCAACAAATGATAATTTAATTCAAATAATGTCTGAGTGGTTATTATCACGCTTATAGAAAGTTTAAGATTATCATTCGTAAGAAATCACCAGCCTAATGTCAGTACACTGCTGAATTAAACCTAATATAGCAATTTAAAGGCGATTTAAGAAATACTTATAGTATTATTTATAAAATAGGTTAATATTAATTATTTTTTTTCTTGTAGCCTATTAGAGATTGCCTTCGAATGATAAGGCCCCCACTTGTACTTCCTAGTTTAAATTACGTTTTAGTTAATCTTGTGTATTGTACACAAGTTGTGTAGAGCGACATATTATTTTTTATTTTGGTAACGACATATGTCTTTAGTGTTTCCTTTTTATTCCTTATGTAATTAATAATGAATAGGTAATCAATAAAATACAATAGGCATTGTTGTTTTCCAAGGCAAGCGTCTGAAATGAGGTCTTTTTTCAGCAACAATTTCCTCATTCCTCAAATAACCAATATTGATTAAATATTAAGCGAATAATTTATACAAAAACATGTGCCAACAATATTTCAAAAGGCCAACAATTCCAATGATGATTCCATTTCCTTAATGACCGCATACTCGCAGCATAAAGAATTCGCAACATATTTTACATGGCACATAACAAACGACTTTTGGCAACAATAAAATATTTATTCAGAAGACAAACAACCCGCTCTTTAGATATTGCGAGTATTACGACGTTTGTCTCCTTGCCTAAGAGGAAAACAGGCGGAAAATGTCGTACTATTAACTTAACGCTTTATGGCTGTTATGATGGACAGAAAACGAGTTCTATTTTATATAAATAAGGTTCACTTTCGTTGGTATTCGTCAGAGTGCTTGTCATCAGCACGACTAGGTTTTGACTAGAACCTTGCGAAAATATTTTTTCAACGTGTGCTTGTAATGTAATACGGTTGATATTAAGAGTTCTTTATAACGCTAAAATATTGTGTGTACACTGCCCAATTCACAATAAAATGGAGTAAAGTTTGTCGAAACATTTTTATAAAAGTGGATACTTAAGACTATTCACCAACCCTTGCAAAGTGCTTATGCAACGATTTTTATTGTTTTTGTCGGTCTTTTTTCTGTTTAAATAGATATTTGAATCAAAACAAAATTAAATTAATTAATTAAAATTTAAAAAGAGGCGCTCATAGCCCAGTTGCACTCGGTGATTAGAAACAATCAGCGAGGGCAAGCAACGACGGCGCGGTCAATACCTGGATGGGTGACCGCTGGTGGCATGTTACCATGAGCGTCTCCGTGATTCGGTGGTCACGTTAAGCAGTCGGTCCCGGTTGTTATCATAGGATAACAATCGTGAAGCTTAGTTGGAGGCCTTAGGCGGCTTAAAAACATCCAACGGCAAGGTTTCGTAGCCACAACGTTGTCTTGCCAGTCCCCAAGCCGCACTTGGCCAGCGTGGGGACGTATGGCCTTAGCCCTCTCCTGAGAGGAGACCCGAGCCCAGCAGTGGGACATTACGGGTTGTTGATTTGATTTGATGAATTAAAATTTAAAAAGACAGTGTTTGACTGGGGCGATACTACCCTCTCACAGAAGACCAACGTTAAATGACATCATTCGTACTATCGTGTTTCGTTTCTAGATGCAAAACCGTAGGCCTAATGATACAGAAACATCTTAATAAGCATTCATGTTGCATTGTAGCATTCACAATGAGTGGTGGCAGAAGTAGAACAACTGGGAAAGCCATATATTACAAAAACTATTTGGAAGGACAACCAAATTCAGGATTAACTTTGATATATTGCTAAGAGTTCAAAAATATCCGTAACTGATTTAAGTTCATTGAATGGATTTCAATCTACTGCACTTCGATTATCAGGAGAGTTTTAGTCCATTCGATGAATCTCCAAGAACTGGAGAAAAGTTTGAGTAGAAATAAGCAGTCATAGTTGTAATAACTTGATGTATATATACCATTATATCTACTGCTACAAGGGGTTTGTATGAACCACGAAACCAGAAATATATTTGTCCACAAATCCTGTAGGCTTAACTATTATTGACACTCTAGCAGATACATTTGTTTCTATTTCCCATGCGAATAACAACTACAAACAATTACGAATGTCTGCAATAGATAAAGGTAAGATCAAATAAAGTTAAATAATTTGGGAAAAATAAAATAGTTTAATGTTTTAAGAAACACTTTGTTTCTGTCATCTGATCCATAACGCCGTTTAGTTTTAAACCAAGCTAAGCCTATACTACGAAAACTTGATTAACTGATGGCATATTACATGTATTTTTATAAATACATACATATTATGCAAAGAAACCACTCAATGTCTTTAACAAATATTTGTAGATTATACAAACAGTTGGTCCAACCCGAGTATCGGTTTAGTTGAATCCGTAGCACCGAGGCAGCGTGTATTTTGATGTTTGTTAAAACATTTTATATACGTCCTATAAAGCATCTTAGCTGATAGAATTAGATTTGATATGGTGGAAATGTTATTAAAATCATAATTGAGAAAAGAAAATCCATCACTTATCTCGGTTTGATATATCTAACGATGAAAACAAACAGAGAGAGTCTCAACAAATTGCAGAAAACAGGAAAAATAAAACGAATTCCAATTTCCAGCTTGTACAGTAAATGAAGTAATGGCGATGATACGCGATCATGTTAATTCTAATTTCATAGGAAGAAATCAAAGTCAACAAATTAGAACGAAGTAGAATGACGTCACATGTAATTTTTCAGTAGTAGCACAGAGTTTAAATAGATTCTTCCGATAGCTTTGATAGACGACAATTACGTTGGTCAGTTATTACATTTGCTAGAAAATAGCAAGAAAATAAAAAAAATGTCTATTTTCAATAATAGTAATGGTAAAAGGACTAACCGGTTGGCCTAGTGATTTAAGCGACCGCTTTTTACTGCGCCAAGTGCTATGGATTCAAATCTCACTTGTGACAACACTTCGTGTCATCCATAAATGTCCGTTTTATATATGTTGTATATTCCTGATTCAGGACTTGTCTTTAAAAATAAATCTACATAAATATATGACTTTTATGGGGAATCAATGCTTGTTCGTGAGGAATCGCACAACCTTTTAAACTCACACAGAAAGAAGCTCTCTAGAACCCCAGACTGCTGTTCCTCGAGAAATACTCAGCACGTAGCTTATTACTTACTTATGAGTTAAAGATTCGGAAGAAAACCCTTCTATACTGTATCGTAGGTATGTATAACCATGAGACTGTGTCATATAATTCTTATAAATATAACTGAATGTTTTCTGTCAGAATTTAGTCATTCTACCTTTGATTTTTGTAGTGTAAAAATTATGCGTCGATAGAATGCTCGCTTGCTCGGATAGATGACGTGTAGTGTAAAACACTTATTGCCAATAGGCTTTCTGAACTCTATTCTAGAATAACGTAGTGACGTCACTAAGGCCGTTATCCATAGCATAATCTAGGCTGTCATTGTTATGCTAAGTAAGCTCGAAGCAAACCAGCTGAATTGCATCTTATGATATCATTTATGACGTATACGTTAAATAGAACATGTGGAATAGAAAAATATACTGCTTTGCTTATGGAGCTCATAATGTTAAAAATGGTACTGGTCACTTCCCTATGAGATATATTCTGAAGTTACTAATTGCCTGGCAAACTTTTTTAATACCGAAATTTCCCTTATGAAAAATACCCGAACTCCTTTTTTAATTCTCGAAGTACTTGGTTTTTTATAGGAAACTGCAAAATGACTACTCTGTCTGAAAGAAAACATGAGTAGATTCTAAGAGTAATGGCCACCATACTAACTGCAAAAGAGACTCTGCAGACTGGTGACCCTTGGCACTATGGTGACACTTTGGCAGAATAATGAGTTCCTTTTGACGCCTCGCTTGAGAACCTGAGAGCATCATCATCAACAACCCGTAATGTCCCACTGCTGGGCTCGGGTCTCCCCTCAGGAGAGGGTTAAGGCCCCCCACAACTGTATCCCTACGTTGTCGTCGTGTGGGGGCTTGCGTGGGTCGATGATCTCTGGGGCTGCGCCGGTAGAGTCACTCATGCCGGATTGGCCCAGAGGGAGACTCCAGACGAAATGGGATACCAGACGGAGTCTGACAGTAGACTGCCGCGTTGATGACGTGCAGAAGTCATGCCGCATTCTAAACGTCCCTCTGCTCTAGCAGAAGTCGGATTAGAGTGCCAGTAGGTCCTCGATTAAGAGGAACCAGGCGAGCTCGGTGTGCACTCACACTGCCTCCGAGCGGGTAACACAGGAGCTAGTCTTGTGTTGCCCTCGCCGCTACAACGTAATCCCACTAGGTCGTCGAGTTAGGTCAAGTCTCTGACTCGACTGGGACCGTGGGTCTTGGCTTAACCGCCTGGACCGCGAGGAAGAAAACCTCTATAA